>CATIWK010125098.1:0-26717 GCA_949634005.1 Mallotus japonicus
TATATATAAATATTGAAAAAAGTTATTTATCACTATCAACTAATAATCTAATTATAAATTATTTTGTTTAATTAAGAAAAATATCGAATCCTTTTTAACTTTATTTTCTTGTTTAGGAAAATTAAAGAAATTTGTTTCCAAGTTGGAAACGCATTTCTAATTTTTCAAATTTGCGAAAATAGCCTCGAAATGTTTCTGAGGAATTTCTTGAAGTTTCCAATACAAAAATGTTTTTGAAACGTGAAAAATGCATCCTAGTTGAAGTTTCCATCCATGCATCTAGCATTTTAGTAATGATAGTTATGCATACATCATTTTACTTGGACAAAATGTGGGATGCAAAACCTTTTATGCAGCTCATCTGAATTGCTGCAGAGGTTGAGAAGCTTTTCCTTTTTCTCTATATGCACGCTTCCATGCATGAATCACTTCTCTGTTTTGAGGTTGTAAGGGTGTTGCATCTACATCCTCTCCAAGTGGTAGGACTATACGTGTAGAAAAGGTAAAATTATCTTTTCAAAGGAGGATTAATGCTCCTTTAATGATTAAAGATGAAGAAGAGGTTAAAATTGAAGAAGGCGATGAAAAAGAAATTGAAAGTAATCACGAGGAATTTGATGAAGAAAAAATGAAGAAGAAGAAGATTTTCTTGAGTTTATTGATGATCGTGAACTTTAGGAATTATAGACATTTAGTAGAATTAGATTTATGGTTTTAAATCTCTTGATTTTTTTTTTCCATTTTAGATTTACAAAGCATTAATGGTAAGTTTATTGTTTTTATGCATGTGTTGTGCTTTGAGTGTTATTATATGAATTGTTTTTTCTTTATTTTTTAATTGTTTTTTGCACCTCACTTTGATAAGGCATGTGCATGCGCCTTGTGCCTAGGCTCCACGACCCCCCTTTACGCCTTGATGCGCTTATCACTTTTGACAACTATGATTGGTATTTGCATGTTACTCTTTTCAGCTTTGCTTTCTGGTGTGATATTCTTATGGAGCCAAATGAGAGGCACATTTGATTCCTTGGCCATTTAATGGATAACTGGAATCAAAGGAATTTGGAAGTCTTTTCGGTTCATGTTTGTTAGTCTTTGATTTGTATGATTTACAGTTAGACCTTCATGATATATGAGACCCAGCTATTTTGCATATGTTTTGTTGTGCTTTGGAGGTGTGTTCCTTTGTACACACCTGAATATTTATGGTTTCTCATTTGGTTATGTTTCTGAACTTTAATGCTTGATTCACACTACATTTTGTAGGATATTGAAATGCATAGAGGAAAGCCATTGTACCTGAATGAGGAGCGTTATGCTGCTTTAACATACATGGTGAGGATATGTGGGATATTTTATTGTTTCTCCCTCCTAACATCTTCCACAGGATCACCATGTTAAACATATACCTGCTGGAAATGAGAGTAGACTCAGAATGATCTAATTGAGGAGCCTTATCCTCAACAGTTTAGACTTTTGCATGCTACACCTGTCCGTTGTACTACCCAGAAAAGAACAAGCTTCTAATAAAGGATTGAGACATTGGAATCATGTGCATTCGTCGGTGGTCGAAAGTTCTTATTTTTACTGTTCATGTACTATGTTATTGATTGAGTGGTTATGGTTTGTCAGGTTGCTTCTCATGGCCTTGATCGGAGCTCTAAAGTTCTTGGACAAACTTCTACTGGATCTTTCTTCTTGGTCTAAGGTTCTGTTCAAGGTGGTGGTGCAGGTCACTTCTGAGTTTCTTTATGTATCTTATTTATGATTTGATGATTTCAATATAAAATAATCTTCTCATTTTGTTTTTTGTGTTGGAATATTCTATCTGGATCTCTCATGCTGTGAATACTTTTAATCAGAGCAGTATTGAAGAGATTCCTGCACATTCCAAGATTGCGAAATGGTACTTGCTTATGACAGGACCAAACTAGTTGAGAATCTTTGACTGAGGTGTTACATGTTTGGTTGGATGAGCAGTTCATTCAGAGGTTTTGAAGGTATTTTAAATGCTGTTATTCTATTTTAGTATTTTTCTCTTAACAAGTTTATTGTCATTTGTGCATGATCTTTTATATTAGAAAAAAAAAAAAAAAAAACTAGAAAAAATTACACAAGTAACTGAAGTCAAGCAAAAATTTTCAAAAATACGGTGGCTTTTTTTAAAAAAAAAAAAAAATAACCTCGCGTATTTTCATTTTTACACTGTTTTCTATTTTTTTTTTCATTTATATGGTCTTCTTCTTTCTCTCTTCATGATTTCTCGTAAAATCCATCACTCTCTTCATTCTTCTTCCAAACTCATAGCTAACTATAATAAAATTTGCAAACTTAACCCCATTAACAATGGATTTCCTGCAGCAAAGAAAACTCAAATGATTATGATCGATGTTTTTTCTTATTCTTCTTTTTTCTGATTTTGTTTTTGGATTTGTGTTCTTGGTGCTATGAATGTTGATAGATTTTTGTCAATTCATGTTTTTTTTTTTTAATTTGATGAGCGGGTGTCATTTTTTTTTTTGGCACTTTTGTGATTGTTGAATTCCATTTTTTCTTATTTTTTTTGAATTTGTGTTTCTGGTGCTATGGATATTTAATAGATTTTTGTCAATTCATGGGTTTTTAAGTTGATTTGGTGAATGTGTTATGATTTTTATTTTTATTGTTTTGGTTGTTTCGGTTGTCTTGGTTGTTTTCGGTTATGTTTCCATTTCCATTGGGTTGGCTTGAAAAAATTTAAAGCGTTATTGGTTATTTTATTTGGTGGTTTCAGTTGTTTTCTGGTATATGAAAACAACTACCGTAGTTTTGAAATAATTATTGCCTAATACCGTATTTTTGAAATAAAAAAAGTCAACCGTGTTTTTGAAAATTTTTCCCATTTTTGGTTATTTTTGAAAGAATCCTAAAAAACTATGTACTAATGCACTACCTATCTGGAAATGATATTAAGTGCAGACAGTTGTAATCTTTTGTATTAGAAAAAAATTATGTACAGATGGACCAACTACCTGGAAATGATATTATCTATTAAGTGCAAACGTGCTGAGCAAAAGGTGAATGCTAACAGCCAAAAATGTCCAAGGAAATTAGATTGGATTTGTGCTGTAATGCCTTTGCTCTTTTTATGTTAATTAAACGTCAAGCTCCACTGCCAATGGTGTTTGAAGTGTATAGCATTGTCGATTTTTGAGGACAGCAGTCTCATAAGAAAGCTAAGGAACATGTATCAGAATATCACAAAGAATTTTTTTTTTTTGCTAGAGAACTAAAGTTAGATTCTCTTGTTTTCTGTGAGTTGAGAAGTAGAATTACCCCTTGTGTTTTTTATCTGCTCAATTTCTTTGTTTTTATTGTCATTTCACTTCTGCTCACAGTGAAATTTTGCAGGTATACAGGAGAATGTTTAACATATCTTTAACATATGTATACAGGAGACTAGAGAGCCTAGTCTCCTAGTCATATCCTCTCCATGCTTGTGCAGTTGTTAGCGCACTGAAGGCCCTTGATCCAATCATGTTCACTAGACAGCAGCATTCTTGATTGCTACATCCACACGTGGTAATCTGCTGCTTGAGCTGTACAGCTGAATGTTTTCTTATAGATCATGTAGTGGAAAAAGCCTAGCACATGGGGCATCTTATCCTTTCTCCTCTTCCCCCTTCAATTTTCTTGTCTTGTCTTCTTTCTTTTTCTTTGTAGTCCTCCATGTGTTCGGATTAGTTAGCTGGCAAATGTTGGTCGCAAAGGGATTGCTGGTGATCAAAATCCAGTGACTTTTTGTAAATGTTGTAAATAGTTGTCGTGCTTTATTTTTTTTCTCATTTCATTCTAGCTGCCTTCTGAAATGATAATGCAGATGGCCGCCTTGCTCTTACCCCATAAACTTGTGGCTAGCTGCCATGGTGCGTCTTTCGAGTTTCGGTTTGCTGGTCGATCTCATTACTGTGTTCAAAGACTCGTGAGGTTTCTAAATGGAATTGTTACCTTCGATACGTTTCTGATGGTTTATCTGTAAGCCGAAAGCCAAAATGTGGCGCCTGCATTATGCGTTACCGTGAACCAGGATAAAATTCAATTTAAGAACAATAACCTTTTGTATTTCAAAAAAAAAAAAAAAACAACAGCAACAATAACCCATTTGCCCATCTGAATTTTTTTTTTCTTCATGGTCAAATAAGTCACTTTTTACCTTTTTGGATCAATTTAGCCAGTTAACTTATTAATAAAGGTTAAATTGCCTCTAAATAACATATAGATAAAAAGGCCTCTGACAAATTATAAATATCTTCACGATATTTTAAATAGTTGATAAATAAGTTTTTATTTTAGTAATTTTTTTAATTTTATAATTATATTTAATTCATTTATAAATAGTAAAATTTAATAATTTAATAATATATTATATAAAAATATATGTAGTATTCATCAATAATTTTTAGTAGTATTGAAATATAAAACTTTTATTCATATATAAATCAAAATTAATTATATTTGACATTCAAATTTTGTTTATAATTTAATTCATATGTATAATATGAACAATATATTAATGTCTTATTATTAAATTAATAAAAAAATATAATGATAAATCAAAATTAAAATCTAATAATAATAATAATAAATTTTAGTTTTAAATTTTATTATTTTTACAGTTTACAATTTTATTTTTATTTTTAAAATTATTTTATTTTTATTACTTTAATATTACAATATATTATTAAAAGTAAAAATTAATTACTTTATTTCATTAGTCATAAAATTAAAGCTAATAATATATTACATTTTTAATACAAAGTAATAAAGCAAGTTACATATAAATAAAAGTTTTATATTTCAACAACCTAAAAATTATTGGTGAATACTAAATTTATTTTTATATAAAATATTATTAGATTTTGAAATTTTACTAGTTATAAATGAATTGAATAAAATTCTAAAATTATATTTTTAATAAAAAAAATTATATTACTAAAATAAGAACTTATTTGTCAACAAACTAAAATATTATGGAGATATTTGTAATTTGTTAGAGGTCTTATTGTCTATTTGTCAAAACAATAAGGAGCTCTAGGGGCAATTTAATCTTAATGGGAAAGTTCAGTGGCTAAATTAACCCTAAAAGGTTCAAAGTAACTTATTTGAGCCTGAATGAAAAGTTTAGGGGGCAAACTGACCCTTATTCCTAAGGTTTTAATAGCAAAATAGGCAGATGCACCAAGGATGATACAAGCGCCAAATGCGAGAAGCATTTTCCAGGATCAGCATGGTCAAGGAGATTTCTTTCCTTGTTCATACCCAAATCAAGTGGAAATTGGAAGTTGGTAAAAGCATTTCAGGTGGACAGTCAAAGATTGCTTAAAAAGATGCACTATGCTTCAACATCATCAGACAACTTGTAGATCCTTAAACAGCTTGTGGAAACATAATGTAAAATTAAATGAAGAAACTTGAGAGTGCTTATGAGAGAGAAAGGCGCTTCCCATTTGAAATTCCCTCTTAAGTGTTGTTGTCTCTTCAAAGTGGAGTCTATACAAAGCTATTTCAGCTAATATTTATCCACAACTAATTGGGACTTGTCATCTCTTATTCTACACGTGCCAGAGGCCTAATGTTACCTTTTTTTGCTCATGATAAGTATAACAGGAAAAAAAAAAAGGAATAAAAGAGGTCTCCCATATACAAGAATACAAGGGGAGCAAGCATTTGCAGGATGATTGATTAGACCGGCGTTGAATACATCCATTGATAGAGCACATGATCAAAACAAAACACCACTCATGAAACTGCTTCATAATTGAATTCAGTTCCACTAAAAGGAATCTCTCAGCCAACTTCAAGTGTATGCCCATTCTGTATCCTGAGAAACAATTAAATGAAGACATAAAGAACAGATACATATGGTGCAACTATAATTTCTATCACTTCACAATTTTCATATCTTGAGCCAAGATTTCTACAAGAGTTCAGCTAATGATACCACTAAGAAAGAGTAACACACACGAGGTTGATCATCTTATCATATGCAAAATTATATGCACTTACTTTTCAACAAGAGACAAATTCCTAATTCCAGTTCTTCTAGCTGTATCATATATTGCAGATTTGCATATTCATACAAGTTGTATGCAGAGATGAATATATAAATGGTGCAATGGTCTCCATTGGATTTAACCTTCTCACCCAATCAACACACAAATAGTTTAGGTTCCCCTGTAAATAGTTTGTTCCACACAAGCTTTTAACTTAATATCAACAGGATAGTAATGAAGGCTATCCTTTTACATTAAATGTACATGCCACAAACTACAAAATAAAATAGCAAAGTACAATTTAATCCTTGTGATTTTGATTTGTATGTGACACTTAATATCGTAGGATAGTAATGAAGGCTATCTTTTTTCATTAAATGTAATGCCACAAACTACAACATAAAATAGCGGAAAGTACAATTTGTGACACTTCAGTAGTCTACGTTTTGTCAACTAATATCAATATATCATAATTATTTCATGATGAAACATTAAAATATAATATTAAATTTTAATGATAAAATTATTTTATATGTGGATTTATCATCAATCTAACTACTTGGATATTTTTAAACTATTTTATAATTATTTTATAAAAAAAATCACTTTTTATTCAGGGTAAAATTAAAAAATACAAGTAAACTCTATTTATTATAAGTTCATTTTAGTTAGTTGACCGCTATTTCACTTGATAAATGACCTTTACTATAAAAAATTTATTTATCTAAACACTATATTACAAATTTTTAATGATAAATTTTAGTAAGATATTAAAATGTAAGAAGTAGGAAACACAAGGTACCCAAGTGTCACGAAAAAAACCATATGACTAACTTTGTCACAAGTCAAAACGACAAGAATGAAAATTATACTTTTCCCAGAAAAATTTTAGGATACTGTGCAGTAAAACAATCAAAGTATATATTGTATAATCTTCTTTCATTAGATCTAAAACTTTCAGAACAGTCATGCAAATTTGTGATAATGAATTTCCTACGAAGTACTTCTATGGCAGAATATTGGCATAAAGGTATTTATACATCCAGGAAATAGTAAACAGAAAGACTCAAATTAGATCCTAAAAACTACTGTAGTAATATTAATTTCTATTGCCAAAAGATCAAATATTAATCATAATATCGATATATGCATTATAGATGCGTCTCAAAAGCCTTCACAAACCATGCATGGCACAAGTATTTCCAATTTGAGGTAATTCTTTTCCCAATAATTGACATATAACTGAAAGGTGCAGTTTTCTATCAACCAAAACGGGGAAAATATGCATCATTGCTGCCATTTTGTTTGAGTGAAAATTAAAGTACAAAATCAATAGTGAAGGTATAATAATAATAATAAATCTAATGTCAGTAGTTTGCATGCAAGATTAAGAACAATATAGCTGGGACAAAATTGTTACTTACAGTTTGTGCTCTAGGTCACCCCCATCTTCACCGCATGAGAACAATCTTCACTTGTAGATAATCCCATGGATTTCACACCATCACATCTGTCCTTGTCAAAAGTAAACTCAAGTTGTCTCTCTACAGACTTAAAAACAGCAGTCCTTTTTGATTTCAACCGGTATGGAGGAGATGCATTAAAAGCTTTACCATTACGCTCAATTGTTCTATTATCTGGATGAGGACTGTGATATAGACTTCCATCTTCAAACTCAGCCTTCTCTGAAGTATTTTCAGTTCTTGCCTGACCATTAGACACTTGTAACCTACCCTCAACAGATTCCTGACCTACTTTTCCATTTTTACTTTGAAACGGATGTACTTGACTTCCCACCTTTCTCTTTCGAAATATGGATGGAGTATTGGGAAAGCTCTTAGCAGCTATTCTCAATATAGATTCAGGACTCCGGGAACTTAAACCACTACTCTTCACACAAGGCGGAGTGAAGAAACTGATAGGAGAAGCAATTGGGCTAGAACAGTAATCACTCTGGATCTGATGCATAATTAAAGGATCCAAATCTATTGGAGTACAAGTTCCTAATTGTGGTGGCTCATAATACAACGAACCATAGGTTGATGTTTCAAAATGCAATCGAGATCCAATAAGTTTGTCTCCACCAATTTCATAGTTGATCCCACAAGTCTCACATTTCTGTACCGACTCTGAATCACAGCAGCTGATATCTCCATTAAATGACTTAGGTTTATACTCCACACCTTCAGAGTCAGCACACTCATTTGGAAGAACACTTGATGAAGTTGCCATATCTCGCACCAGAACTGATGACTCTAACTGATCCTTACCATCTTCTTCTGGCTTACATACATCAGTAGTTCCTGATGAAGTTTGTGCGGTGGACTCTGATCCTTTATTCATTTTGAAGATAGAAGGTTTATTCACATCTTTGCTTCCATTTTGGATACCATTCTTTGCATCCGAAGGAGTTTTTCGTGAAGAAAAAACAATATCACTTTTTACGACTGGAGGAAGTTGCCCCGTAGCCAAATAGAAATCTAGTTTTTTCTTCAAGGAACTATTCCAGTGATTCTTAATAGAATTATCGGTCCTGTGTAAAAAAAATAGAGTCAATGTCAAGAATTAGCTCAAAAAAAAATGCATTTGCTACCCCATTACTTGTTCTACTTTCCACGAGCCTTCTCAGTTCTCACCCCCTATCAGGATTCATAACGAGGAGGAGACTGCAATTGCAATTCTTCCTGAACAGCTGGATTCATACTAATTTTTTTTTTCTCATCGCACAAAGAGAGATCAATTAGGCTCAACAGACCATTATTAAGAAGGGGAGCAGGCATGCAATTCAAAGGTACTTAATATAACCACAATTATGTTAAATTAAGTGATGAATATTGTTACACTCCAAAAGACAGCTTTCCATTGTCATAGTTTCAGTTTAAACACAATGGCTTAATCCCAAATGATGAAATACTGCAGCCAAAATACTATAGGTAATTACATGACAAGATTTCATTTCCATTCAAAGTCTACCATCCAATCAAATTGTTCAAATATATGCATAAATTTAGTGGCATATGCACACAAGAAATTAAAAAATCTTTCTTTAATATAGTAGAACTTAAAACAATTTACACTTCAGCACCTTGAACATATACGTAAGGAAAGCATAATCTGCAGTGGGACACAACAAATTCATTCATGATTTTTTCTATTAGCTTGAAACTCTTTTCACATCCATACTAAACCTGCAAATACCCAGATCATACTGACTTCTGCCAACTCGAAAAAATGAAATTTATAATATTAGCTATATATAGTTCCTGTCACATCACAAACTAATTAAGAACGCTTACCTTCCAGGCAAAACTTTTGCAATTTCAGCCCATTTGTTCCCATGTATCCGATGGGCATTCATGAGTGCCATTTCCTCCTCTAATGTCCAAGCATCCTTTTTTATATCAGGATTCAAATGATTGTGCCACCTATAGATATTTGAAATAATTCATAAGTATATAAATCAATAGCCAGTTTGACATTTGTTGTCCTTCATGATGCTTTACCTTCACATGAAAAGTCAATAGGGCCTACAAACTATAACAAACTTAAGCATGCAAAGGTATGGGGTATACCTTTGATCACTAAACTTTACCTCAAATTCTATGTGAGTCGTTGAACTTCAGTTTGTTCTATCAAGGTCACTCAACTTTATTCTAATAAAGTCATTAGCTCTAGTTTCAGGAAAATTAGCAACTTGAATTCTTTTTTTTTTTTTTTTTTTTTTCCCTTGTTCCCCTGGCTGGAATCCCTATAATCTCTCAAGATTTTACTCTCTTTTGGTGAGACCCAACCCAACTAAATCCCCTCTTGGCACATGATCCACCCCTACTACCATAACTCTCTTTCTCTACTCCATCCCCCTCTCTCTTGATAAACTTATTATGCAATTACTTGCTACAAGTTAAAAACCCTAATCTTTTGTAACTTTCAAAAATTGAAACTTTCACAATTAATAGGGATACCTATAAAGCCACTGTGATGAGGCCACTACTCTTCAAACATCATGACATACTCAACAGATTTGCCACAACAACACTTCGTTGCTGATTTCTTCAAAAGTAGGGCAAATGACTTTATTAAAACAAAATTAGAATTGGGTGACCTTATTAAAACAAATTAACATCATAGCAAATTTCAGGGTGTAGTTACCATACAATGCAAGAAATGATGCATCTGAAATTTGATCAGCTACAGAATGTTCAAAAGTTTTGGTACCATAATTCTCTAAATCAAGGGTTAGAGAAGACAATGCAATGCATTGTTTAATAAAATCATTCTGGACTAATCTTCAGCTATAGAGGTTACCTTTCGCGACATTGTTTCCCTATACGACCAGGCAAAGATTTTGCTATGACAGACCATTTTGTGGGTCCATATTTGGCTACCAATTCAGTAATTTTATCGTCCTCCTACAGAATAAGAGGCAAAAATGAATTTACTGATTGAATTAAGTTGTACAAGGAGGTAGAAGAACACAATTCTTGCATTAATATAACCTAAAAGAAGAGACAGAATCACAGAGAATTTAGGCAAGGTGCCAACCTCTTGGGTCCAAGGTCCTTTTACAAGATCAGGGTTAAGAACCTTCTGCCATCGATGCAAACATTGCACTTCTGATCTATCAGGGAAAAACTCAGCTGCATACATACACATCCAAATTTTAATATGACACTTCATAAATCTAAAAGGGAATTAAATACAACAAATAGTGAAATTTTCCAAAATTAGTGCCACATATTTGATCAGGATTTAAGAACCTCCTGAAAAAGATGCAATGGGTGCAAAAATTTTGTAAGTTAACAGAAGCAGGTTTCTTAATTCCTTAGATATACCTTAACATTATTTCTATCTCCATATCTTAAATTCTTGATTGTTAGATATACTGTAAGAGTGTCTTTCTAATTTCCACATTTCATAATGTAGCTAGCCCAAATAATGGTTTGAACAAGCTCGTTATCACCCATAAACAACATTAACCATCCAATAAAATACATAACTCCAAAAATGCAATCCAAGAAAAACCCATAAGCAGCTAAAAGCATTTTTAACAATGAGTCACTGGATGGCAGAGAGAAACCTATTTTCTTCCAACTTTTCCCCTTAAAAGCAGCAACAGCATTTCTCAGTGTCTCATCCTGTAAAATGTTACAGAAATTGTTAAAATTAATATTTTAAAAATAGACATACTGCAGAAAATATCCAGCAGACAGATAGGGATTTTAGCAAAGCTAAAAGATCTTAGATTAGCACGAAGCCATGTTGATTTGAATCTGTTTCTAATTGCAATTGCAAGGCCAGTGATTCGACAAAACAGAGTCAAACTTGTACAAATTAGATCCAACAGCCAACTTATACAACCTTGTCTATCAAGAAGCCAATAACCAAGGGTACATAAACAACCCTTTCTACTATCTCATGGCACACATCATTTAACCTTCTTAGAATCTCTATTTTTAGCTACAATGCATATATAAAAGTAAGTCCAAGAAACCACAAACCTCTTCCGGAGTCCAGCCACCTTTTGCTCGCCTTATTGGCCCAGTAGTCCTCCTGCAATCTCAATGTCTCAGTTCATCATCCGAGAAAGATTGTTTAGGAGTTTGCATGCAATACATATTTAGTAGAATTCAAACATATAGCATCAAAATACAATTAATCTTAATACCGATTATGCTATGTGAAAGAATATAAAAATAAAGGTTTGTCAATCACTGCTTGCTTACTAGAATTTAAATGGAAATCAAAAGGATAGTAACCTATGAGTTGGTGAAGCTGTAGCTGGACTGGATACTCCAGGGGACTTGAGAATAGCACTGCCACTGCCTTCAGATAGAGACGAGCTCGAAGCTGCGGTCAATTGCTTATTCTCAAGGCAGCACTCCTCTATCTTCACCTCGCCCATTTCTTCCTTCTATAAACATCTCTAAAACCCAAATTCACAAGGTTAAAGTAAAACACTTAATCACACAAATAAAACATAAACAACATAAAAACTCATTAATTAACTGATCCCAATAAACAAAACAAAAACCCTAAAAAAATCTCAACTCAAAACCAATACAATCAAACCCACATCATCAAATATAAAAACAAACAAAACCCAGATCTTAAAACCAGGAATTAGATCAAAAAAAATAAAAAAAATCACCTTCAATCCTAGGGTTTTAAATTAACTAAAAAATAATAAAATACTTCTCAAATCAAAACTACATAACGGTCAAAAAATACATATTCCCAGATCAAAAACAGTCAAGAAACCAAATTTCACAAAACCACTTAATATTCAGCAAAGAAAAAAAATAAAAAAACAACAATTATAAGAAGCTAACCTCTGCCTGTAGAGAAGTGGCGGGAATCGAAGTGGAGCTCATCGAATAAGAGCGAAAAAGAAAAAGAAAAAAAGGAAACTCAAAAACCCTTTAGACCCAATACACAGATAGAGAGAAACGAAACGTCTGTGTGTCAAAAACACCAAAAAAAAAAAAAAAAACAAAGCTTTCACTTTTGTTTCGAAAAATCCTCGCCCGTTGAAACAGAGAGAGAGAGAATAATACAATACACAGTACATTTATATGTAACGAATATATTAGCACCCACCGTCTCCGTTATGCGCCGTTAAAATGAGTTTTTTTGGTTTTACGTTCGTACTCTTTTGAAGCTTCTAAAATAAAACCCTCTTTTGGTTAACGGACGTTGACGGTTCAAAGGACCAAAGTTTGAACCTCAAACGGCACACAAAGTTTTTACAAGCACGTTATATGTCGAACTATTTTGCTGCGGTGTCTCTGGGATGGTAAGCTTCGCGGGTGTTTTTAGACCGTTGGATTCAAGGATACATGGTTGAGGTTTAGTGCAGGTTTTTTTCTTAAGGAGAGATACGTTTTATCTGATTTAGGGCATAAATTTTTGTTGGAGTTAGTGGCCGATGGATCTTTTTCAATTTAATGTGGTCCGTTGGATTGCTCACACGAAAATATTTTGATATTTTTGTATGTTTCTTTAAGAAGTCTCCTGTCTTACTTTTCCAACTACACTCATTCAATATTCTAATTTTAATTTAAACTGCTCATGTAATACGTTGAGTTCTTTATTATAATATTTACTCAAATAGTTTATAAGTCTAATTAAATATTTATCTTATTTGTGTTTAATTTTTTCATATTATACAGAAATTTAATAATAATTAGTCATCAATCTGTTCTTTGTGTAGACTATAAATACTATGCATATTTTCAAATAGTTATTTAAATTATTTTAATAATCAAAAACTATAAATTAATTAAATATAAAAATAAGAACTCAAAAAGTTATTATAATAATTTTATTTGTAGTTGAAAAATAATTTTAAAATTTTTATGAAACTAAAATTAAATATTAAAATTTTAAATGACAAAATAAATATTTAAATAATAAGATCTAGTACAAAATATGGCTGACAAATGATAATTCATATTAAGGAGTTGTGTTGAGATACGAGTATAATATGAATATGGCTAACTCGAAATGATACATTTAATTAATCGTGTTAAAATTCTAAATCCAAACATGGATATATTTAATTAACAAGTTACATGATACATTCATGTAATCTATCTAACCTATATAGGGATGTGCACGGATCACAGTAGTCTGGAGAATGTAAATTCTCTAGACCCGATCTAAGAGTCAGAGAATTTAAAAAATAATTCTCTGTGGAGCAATTCGGAGTGAAAATTCAGAGCAATTTGGAGAATTCAAATTAGTACGGAGCAAAACCAAAATTCATAAATTTATATAAATTTTTAGTTTATATATTTAAAATTAATATTTAATAAATTAATAATAATAAAGAAATATATATTTTTATTTTATATTAAATATATTATATTTAATAATAGTACTTTTTCATAAATTTTTCTTTTTAGGTTTTATTTTGATATTGATATTTTAATAATTTTATAATTTGAACATATAAAATAAAATTACTATAAATTTTACTATACAAATTTTATTTGTAATTTTAAATTTTATTTTATGATTTAAACTGTTGACCTTTGCATGATCAATTCTAACTCACTCTTAGTTTCGACTTTAACAATCAATTTTAGTCTACTAATATGTGTGTTTTAGTTAGTTTTTAGTCCATGCTCAATTGGTGAAGTTTTGAAGTCAAAGCAAAGTCATTTGGGAGTCACAAGACTCCTCACGATCTTGGTCACGATCGTGAGGAGCATCATGAGCCTAATGAGAGTCAAATTCATGTCATCTGGAGTGGCAGTTACCCTCATGGTCGTGAGTATTACTCTTATGATCATGAGCATCCCAATTACGATCCCAAGCAATTTTGAACTCAAGTGAATGAAGAAGGCAGTACGCTTACGGGCGTGGTCGGGATCGTGACAGGGATAATGAGATTCGCTTTGATGATGTGGCAACCTCTGTAACGGCTAGTTTAGAGCTCCAATGACTATGAAACTGAAAGTCATGATCATGACACCTCCTCTCACGATCATGAGGAGCATTTTTCCTGTAAAAAGTGAAAATAGAGAAATGTTGGGGATGAGAATCAAAGCTCCAATAATTATATTTTGGCCCCTCCATTATAAATACAAGCTCAAGACATTATTTGAAGAGTTAGAGACTTTAAGAAATAAATTTATTATGTAAGAGTTGCTGAGCTACAATTGTTTCTTTCATAATTTTCCTTTGTATATTCTTTATTTGTAAATAAACTCTTGTTGAGTTTGTGTATACCCTTCTTGTGGGAGTTGGGTGAGTATTAGAGATAGAATTCTTTCATTTACTCATTCTTTAGGGTTGAAAAAGTGGGTAGTGAGGTTCTTTCTCTTTGGGTTGTTGTTGATCCCTTGAAAAATAACTTATTATGAGGGTTTTGAGTTAGCCTTGAAAACTCAATTAGGAATAAGTTAAGTGTGAGCTTAGAAAAAACTTGATGAAAGATTATGAGTGAACCTTGAAAACTCAAATTATAAGGGTTTGAGTTGAGCATTGAAAAACTCTTGTTGTACAAAAATCTAAACTAATAGATTCGTGTAGAGTTAAAAAAAATTCTATCTTGGGGATAAGTTAAAAAGAGACGTAGGTTCATTGAGGAATTAAACTCCTTAGATTGCTTGTGTCGAACTTCTCTTTCTAGTTCTTATTCATTCTTCCTAAATCCCTTTGATTTTTCTTTTAATTTTTATATTTTTCCTAAACCTTAATTAGCCCTATTCTCCACCTCTAGGGTACTTTTAATTAGCACCAGAGCTTAGGTTCTAGGTACTTAATTGTTAGAATTTAAGATCAATAAGAGTGAATTTCTTTCTTTCAAATCTATAGACCATTTTTTGTTGGGAATGCTTACCCCTTTTGGAAACACAAAATGGAGCTATATTTTGATAGTGATCCCATTAGAGTATAGGATATGATTGTTGGTGGGTGGAATCCTCCCATGAAGATGGTGGAAGGCATCCAAGTTCTAGAGGAAAGAAAGGAGTTGTCTTAAGAAGCAAGAGAGGATAACCATAAAAACAAAAGAGCTATATCAGTTCTTATTGCTTCCATGTCGAGAGAGGAATGAGGCAAACTTCAACATTGCATTTCGGCCAAGGAGATGTAGGAGACCTTAAAAAATCATTATGAAGACAACATCCGAGTGAGATTTAAGAAAGTTCAACTCCATATCTATGAGTATGAACTCTTTAAGATGAAGCCGCATAAGAGCATCATAGAAATGAAAAAATTAATTGAATGCCCTCTTGACCACTTTGAGAAAGTTGGGCAAGCACTAATCCAAAGAAGAAGTCAATATCAAGATTCTAAGAGTGCTACCCAATAAGGATTAGGAGTCAAGGGTGATTTCAATTGAAGAATCTCATTATCTCTCCAAACTTTTAACCGACATCCTTATTAGTAAGCTTCTCAATCATGAGCTTACCTTAAGGCAAAAGGAAAATGAGTAAGAAGGAAAAAAGGAGAAGAAGAAAAGTATTGCATTTAAAGCATCATAAAACTTGAGTGATGAAGATGACCTTGAAGACTCAATTGAAGATGATGAGGAGATTGCATTATTCACTAAGTACTTCATGGAGTACTTGAGAAAGAAAAACTTGAGCAAGCATAAGGAATCCAAGAGAGAAGGATGCAAGAAGGTCAATAAAGTCATATGCTTCAAATACAAGAGATTCAGTCACATTCAAGATGAATGTCCCAAGCTCAAGCACAAGTATAAGAAGGCAAAGGAGAGGAGAAAAGTTTTCAAAGCCACTTAAGATAACTTATCCAAATTCGAGATGGAGGAGGAGCAACAAGAGCAATCAAACCTTTGGGCCTTAGAGGAAAAATGTGAGGTACCTCTCTTGTCTAGTTCTTCTTGTGAAACTTCTTATGATGATTTTTGTGATGATGAGCTTGATGAGGAGGAGGATCTTAATGAAAAGAGCTTATTAGTTAGAAAATTAGTTTTGAAATGTCAAAAATTACTTTTAAAGAAAAAGTTTTATAAACAAAAAATTTTAAAGTTGTCTAAGAATTTTGAAGATTTGAAACTAGGATTTGCAAGTGTTATTTCCTTAAATGAGAAGCTATCTTATGACTTGAAAGCCTTTCTATCTTTGAAAAATAATTTTAATAAAACTAAAAAGGAAAATGGGTTACTTTCAAAAGAGATTTTAGAGTTGAAGAACTCCATTTCCAAATTCCATAAAATAAAGGAAACACTTGATAATCTCTTAAGTTCTCAAAGATTTCCAAGTGAAAAATTTAGACTTGATTTTCTAATGTAGCCTCTACATCATCAAGTCCCCCAAAAGTTATTAAGGCTACTCTTGCCTCATCTCTCATTCTTGTGAGAGCTTTAAAGCTTAAGATTCTAATTAAGGTCAAAAATCTTCTGAATCTAAATGTTAAGGAAAAGCCTCAAAAGGTTACATCAAAAGGCTCAACTTAAAAAGCCTAAATCCCATCATGCATTCATTATCACAATAAGAGGCACACACATATGCACTTTAGACCTTAAAGATTCATGCATTGTTGTGATTGTAATATGTATACTCATCCTAGAACTTTTATGTCTAGGAAAGCTGCAAACCATCATAGACATGATGAACTTATAAGGGTTAGTAAGTAAAATAGATTTTTAAAAATTAAATGTTTTTATTGCATGAAATTTGAACATGCTAATAATGTGTGTTACTATAGACAATTTCACATCAACCTTCTACCTATTGACAACTTTAAGAGTCACAAACCTAGACAAAATAAGCTTTAGATTCAAAAGGTTGTTTGGTGATATTTGCTACTTTTATGCTAATTGTTGATAAACTAATAAAATCAAATTATAAAGTTTGTCAATAGATATGCAAACGTTAATATGTCCAAAGAGAATTTGACATTTGAATGATCAAAATTATTCTAAAAAATTATATGATTTTGGAATATTATTTTCCATTATTTTTCATTTGATATTTTTCAATTAGCATTACTTTTGATTGTCTTATCTTTTAAAGAACTTTTTGGACTTCATATTAAGAATTATGGTTGCTATTGGTAATCCTTTAATATATGCTATGCTTGGCATATATTTCAATTTACATAATTAATTTTTCACTTACTTTTACTAAGTACCAATTGGTATTATATCTTTTTTACTTGGTTCACTACTTTTTCAATTGGTATTCTTATTTTTTATTTAGCATTCATTTGATATTTGGCATCCATTTCATTTTTTTTGGTGCCTTTATTTTCAATTGGTATCATTCATCTTATTTGACTTACTTTCTTATATTTCATTTGACATTTTTGTTTCCTCCCTTTTTCACTTTGATAAAGGGGGAGAGAAATTTGACATTTTGAATGATAATGATTATGTTTGAATTATAACAAGAATGCAAATTAGTGGAGAAACTAAATATTTAATGAGTTTAAATGATATTTGGTATGTTTAACTCACCCTAGCATATATTGAGGGAGAGAAATTTTATAAAATCCCTTGGCATATGATTAAGAGGAAGTATTAAGGACAAATGCACACACATACACTTAGTTATTTTTCATTATCATTCTAAAGTTGATTGTCAAAGTCAAAATGGTGGAGATTGTTGACCTTTACATGATCAATCCTAAATTACCCTTTGTTTTGACTTTAACAATCAATTTTAGTCTACTAATATGCTTGTTTAAGTGTGTATTTTAGTTAGGTTTTAGTCCATACTCAGTTGGTGAAGTTTTGAAGTCAAAACAAAGTCATTTGGGAGTCATAAGACTCCTCATGATCGTGACCAAGATGAGAGCCGAATTCATATCATCTGGAGTGGTAGTGACCCTCATGGTCCTCCTCACGGTTGTGAGCATCACTCTCATGTTCGTGAGCATCCCAATCATGATCCTAAGCAAAATGGACTCAAGTGAATGAAGAAGGCAGTGACACTTATGGGTGTGGTCGGGATTATGAGTGTCGCCTTGATGATGTGGTAACCTTTATAACGGCTAGTTTAGAGCTCCAACGGTTATGAAACTAAAGGTCACAATCGTGACACCTCCCTTCACGATCATAAGGAGCATTTTTCCTGCAAAAAGTGAAAGAAACATTAAATGAAGATGGAGAAATATTGGGACAAAAATCAAAGCTCCAACAGCTATATTTTGGCCCTTCCACTATAAATACAAGCTTAATATATCATTTGAAGAGTTAAAGACTTTAAAGAAAAAATTTATTATGTAAAAGTCATTGAGGTATAATTGTTTCTTTCATAATTTTTCTTTGTATATTCTTTGTTTGTAAACAAACTCTTGTTGAGTTTGTATATACCCTTCTTGTGAGAGTTGGGTGAGTGTTAGAGATAAGATTCTTTCATCTACTCATACTTTGGGGTTGAAGAAGTGGGTAGTGAGGTTCTTTTTTCGATTGTTATTAATGCCTTGAAAAATAACTTGTTGTGAAGGTTTTGAGTTAGCCTTGAAAACTCAATTGGGAATAGGTTAAGTGTGAGCCTAAAATACACTTGGTGAAAGGTTATGAGTGAACCTTGAAAATGCAAGTTATAGAGGTTTGAGTTGAGCCTTGAAAAACTCTTGTTGTAAACAATCTAAACTAATAGATTGGTGTGGGGTTAAAAAATCTTAACTTGGGGATAAGTTAGGTGGAGACGTAGGTTCATTGGGAAACCAAACTCCTTAAATTGCTTGTGTGTAACTTCTCCTTCTTGTTTTTATTCTTGTTCTTATTCATTCTTCCTGAATCTCTTTGATTTTCCTTTTAATTTTTAAATTTTCCCTAAACCTTAATTAGCCATATTCATCCCCTCTAAGGCATTTTCATAAACATATATTGAAAATTAATTATAAAAAACTCCATTGATGAGTGTATTTATTTTATTTCAATCAATTAATTAGTATTTAAAATGTCAAATTTTATATGCTAAGCTAACATTTAATATATTTAGATATAATTTATCATTAAAATGGAATTAAATTTTATTTGTAATACATAATTCTAAATTTCTAATCTTATAACGCATTATTAACTTTATAATATATAATCAAAAAATAATAATTATTATTATTAGTCAAATTAAATTATATATATACATACACACACTCTATCGGTACTGGTTTCGTTTTTCGGCTCGGTACAATTCAAGACGGTTCAATAAATTTTTTGGATGGTTTGGTTCAAAAAAGTCAAAAAATCAACGGAGATTTTCAGTTCAGTTTTTCAAAATGGTTCAGGTTCTCCAGGACCCTGCATGACCCTAAACCTATATAATTCTAATTATGTTTAAACATGGTAATTATAAACACGGTAGGAACATGTTTTAACGCGTTCGTTTAATATTCAAATTGCAAAATATTGTAAAAGCAAATTAAACATACAAATAATATAACGTTCTAAAGATTAAAAATTCAAATTCTAAATAATAATTCTTTTTATTACAATTGCTATTTTAATGTACTTATACATAATTTAAATAATATTATTTAAATATTAAATTATATATTTAATAACAATTTATTTTAATATTATATTCATTTAGTATTAATATTATATTAGACAAAAACTATATAATTTTATTATAAATATGTAATTTTTATTATATTTAATTATCTAAATTTTTAATTGACAATAAATTAGTATTATATAGTAGTTTCTCAATACTAATACTTGTTACAAATCTAATTATTTATACCAAAATTACCTACTTTTGTTAATATTAAATTACAAATAATAATTTACAGAAACTTCCATAGTTTTCTTAATATTTATACTGATTTACACCAAAATTATATAAATTTAATATTTTTATTATGCTTATCTATTCAATATTAAATTAAATACTGTATAATATTTACTTAGTATTCAAATCCTCTCTAATTAGTACTAATACTTAATATCAATGTTAATTTACACTATGAATTTGTTAATAATAATGTTAATTTATATCAAAACTATGTAGTTCTCTTAGTGCAATTAACAATACTAGCTTACACAAAAAATATGTAATACCATTATAAATACAGACATTTTTGTTATATTTCATAATTTAATTTTATTTACTTAATATTAAATTATTATTCATAATATTTACTTAATAATTTTAAATTTTTATATGTGTCATTGTCTTAATGTATCATATGATAATGATATAAAATTTTAATATACTAACTCAATGAATAAAGGGGTTAATATGTGTTTAAACGCGTTAGATGGGTTCAACCCCTTTAAATCTAATTTGATTCATATTTTAAATGGGTTGATCCATTTATAATTCAAGCCGATTTATACCAAATTCAAATCTATTTAACTTTGTATTGTGTTCCATTGTGTCGCAAATTACCAGTAAATTTTTTTTTAATTGATAAAGTTCAAGTGGTTTAATTTCTCACCATAAAGGAGGGATGGAAGTTCGAACCCTACTATCTACATTTGGATGTCTACACCTTTTACTACTTAAACTACTCTTAGAGAACAATAAATTGCCTGTAACTTGATTAACATAGATAAAAATATAATCTCATATCACTATATCACTAGCATGCATTTTAGTAAAAGTGATCACTTGATTAGTGTAGATAAAAATAATCTCATACCATGAGCGAATGCTCCCAATTATTTTATTTGCAACCTTAGGGGCTAGATACCTTTTCATCATTTGATATCACATGCACCTCGTATGCAATTTCAGGTAGGATATTTTAAAACATTGTTGTTAGAATCTTATGATTCACGATGTAAATAGTACAATTCAAGTTGATTTATTACAAATTTGATACGAATTTATAAGTGAATATGAAAAGTATGAGAATTGATGCCGAATTGTATAATTTGATGGTGAATCGTAAGATTTTATACGAATCTACAATTTTTACAGATTTTAAACTATTGAATAATTTTTTTTTTTAAGGAACTATACAATTAGGAGATGGAAAAAGTCATGGTCTTTTAATTAAAAAAACTTAAAAAGTTGAAATTCCAAAATAAAAACAAAAATCTAACTTGTTCTTCCTTTTTCACTTTTGTTTCTTGAACTTAACAAATTGACAAATATAATTAACTTCATAAATTCTATCATAATCCTTCATTTTCATTTGCTCTTTTAATTTAGAAGACTAACAATATTGATTTATATTTTTATTTGTCATTTCATTGATTTATTTGTTTTGCAGTAACTATTTATTTCAACTTTCAAGTGGTTTTTATGGAATAAAATAAGTATTAATATATTCATAGTAATAACTTTTATATTGGATTTTCTTTTTTATCTAAAAATATTTATGATGATCACGGTAAATTCTATTATTTATACTATATTTAATATATTATATTATTAGAAAATGTTAATAATGAGTATTATTAAGTAATATATATTAAAATTAAGCAGTACCTTACATAAAATGTATTATTTTTAGTTAATATTATTAATATAAACTGAATTTTACTATTGAATTTGATTCTCGATTCTTGATTTGAATATTGATTTGACAACTGTGTTTTAGAGAAAGAACAGTTGTTTCAAATTATAAGTTGGAAGGTGATATTGCATTAAATTATTATTGTTATTATTTAAATAAATATAAGAAAAATATGAGATAAAATAAATAAAATAAGCTTAATAAATATTAGTGTAAAAAGATATGGACAAATTTTTTAAATCATGATTTTTTAATATTGTTTTGTTAGATTAAAGATTAAGTACTTAATTTTTATTTTCTGCAGTAGGATTCCTTTCATTTATAATAGTTTATCAACTTTAAATCTACATATAAAAAATCGCACTAAATATATTGATTTCATAATTATTTTGGACCTTCAAATTTTTTTTTAAAATTCCCAATAGGATTATTTTCACATAATATAATCACTAATTTATACGACTTCATTATAAACTGAGTTTCATCATGGTTGGAATGTTCACTTCACGTTTCAAAAAAACAAAAGTCCAAAATGGTGAATTTGGTAATAAAGGAGATTAAAATGTAAATTAAGATAAACATCAGGGGTGCATTAGCAATTAACCTTATAGTTAATCTCAAACCAGGCAGTGGCAAGAGCAGTTAGAAAAAGGAAACGAAGGTGGGTCCTACAAGGCCCAACGGCTAACGCTGTAGCACTGGAGCCGAAAATTCAAATATACAAAGCCCATATAAGGAGATCTTCTGCTTAATTTAAAAAAAAAAAGGCAAAATCCAAACCCTCCAACGGTCAAAATTCATTTCAATTCTTCAACTCCTTTCCTCTCCTCTCTTCTCTCTGCATCAATTTCTCTGCAAGAATTAAATCAATTTTTCTCTGAATAATCTCTTCCAATGGAAATCGAAAGCACACCTACACCTCTCAAAACTTTTGCTACTGCCACTGCTACTCTCGAAGACACGCATTTCATCATCTCCACCAAAGTACGAGTAATTGTAAGAGTACGCCCTTTTCTCCCTCCAGAAATCGCATCAAGAAAGGGTATAATTTCTGTTGTCGATCGAAAAGATTGCGATTCTAAAGGAGCAGAAGATGAACTGGAAGGAGAAGTTACTGTGCGTCTTAAAGATCCTGACACCAGGTGAGTCTAGTTAGTGACAGTGAGTTCTCTGCGTCTTTAGGTTTCAATTTTGGCTTTTTTTTTTAATTTCTCGTTTTGAAATTTCATGTGTTAGCCGAAATGAGTGCTATCAGTTGGATTCTTTCTTTGGTCAAGACGACAACAGCGTGCGCAAGATTTTTGAGAAAGAAGTTAGACCTTTGATTCCAGGGATTTTTGAAGGTTATAATGCTACTGTGTTTGCTTATGGAGCTACTGGTAGTGGAAAGACCTACACTATGCAGGTATACCTTAGCTACAGCCTTTTTTGTTTCAAACAAATCATGTGTGACTTCAATTTCAATTGAATTCTTGCAAAAAAAAAAAAAAAATCATGTTGCCTTTAATTTGATTTCTTCTTGACTAAATAGAATCCGGTTGTTTGCTGCTACTGGTGACAAATATTTTTCCGGTTTCACAGAAATTCAGGGTTAAAATTAAGAAAGAAGTTGAAATTGATATTTATTATTTATTCTTTTTTAATTATAGGACAATATGCTGTTTCTTACCTGGATAATTGCGTCTGTGCCCTATAATATCTATACTTAAAAAGCACTGTGTTTCAAGCGTTGCAATTGCACATTTAAGTCATTAATACAATTTCTATCCGGTTTTTTTTTTTTTAATTATTACAATAGTAAATGTGGCTGTTGTTACAGGGTTCTGATAAATTGCCTGGATTAATGCCACTGGCCATGTCAACAATTCTGTCAATCTGCCAAAGTAGAGGAAGTAAAATAGAGATTTCATATTATGAAGTGTATATGGACAGGTGTTACGATCTTTTACAATTTGAACCAAAAGAAATTTCAATTCTAGATGATAAAGATGGCCAAACTCACCTGAAGGGATTATCTAGGATCCCAGTGAATTCAATATCTCAATTTCAAGAGGTTTTTTCTCTTGGAACTCAGAGGCGAAAAGTTGCTCATACAGGTCTAAATGATGTATCAAGTAGAAGCCATGGTGTGCTTGTGATTGGTGTTTCAACTCCTTACTCTGATGGTTCTGGAGCTGTGCTTACTGGAAAGCTTAACCTTATAGATTTAGCAGGTCATTTTTTCACCTACCTCAAACTGAGCATGGGTAGGTTTATGTACATAATTTTACTTAATACTTGTCCTCCATTTCTTAATTTTGTTTTATTTTTTGCTTTTATTAGGCAACGAAGATAACAGAAGGACTTGTAATGAAGGGATTCGCTTGCAAGAGAGTGCTAAAATTAACAAATCATTGTTTTCATTATCAAATGTGATTTATGCACTGAACAACAACAAGCCACGGGTACCATATCGCGAAAGCAAATTGACCCGTATACTGCAGGATTCTCTTGGAGGAACCAGTCGTTCTCTGATGGTTGCTTGCTTGGTGAGTATTAGCATTGCCTAGTTGCATCTGAAGCTTACTTGGTATTGTTTTTAACGTCTTTCTTTATTTTCCTCTCAATGTAGAATCCGGGAGAGTACCAAGAATCTGTCCATACTGTCAGCTTGGCTGCTAGGTCACGCCACATCTCGAATTTTGTTTCTTCAGCTCAAAAATTAGAGACCCCCAAGGTCAAAGTCGATATGGAGGCAAAACTCCGTGCTTGGCTAGAATCAAAAGGCAAGACAAAGAGTGCACAACGAATAGGTGCACTAGGCTCTCCATTTCTTTTGAGTTCTAATAAGAAACATAATTATCAAAGCTCTGTAAAAGCAAAGGTCAATAGCATCTGGGACACTTCTACTTTTAAAGAGAGGTAGAGGCTGTCATTCATCTCAAAGTACAAGATAGTGATTCTACTCCTGTGGCTTATTATTAATACGCTTTATATATGTGCAGGACCAAGTCAGTATCTGCCAGAAGTTTGTTTAATGCCGAAGGTTTAAATGTCTCTCTGCCAAAGGTAAGTTCTTATTAGCTTATAAATAACTTCGCCATTAGGTTAGGTACTAAGTTTGTTTAATGCTGAAGGTTTAAATGTCTCTTTGCGAAAGGTATTAGCTAATAAATAACTTCACCGCTCTGGTCACATACATTGTGGCATTAGATTGTTGATTCTATTTTAAAAATATATTTGGACGAATTTTTCTGTACAATTAATAATTACCATGTGCTAATTCATTACAACCAATTTTTTGACAAGCAAAAACAAGTTTTCTCATCTGCTGAACTCATGAGAATTTTTATCATTCAACACAAGCAACAATAAACTAACATTCAATTGCAGAGTCTGCATTTTGTAGAGGACAACAGAGAAGAAGTCAGTGCTGATTCGATTGAAACTGTGGTGCAACCAACCATAGAATTTCCAGGTATACAACATCTTATTGAACACTGATTTCTTGTTTTATATAATTATTTAATTATATAAAACGGGTTCACGTGTCAACTCGTGACACGATTTAATTAAACAGTGTCATAAATGGGTAGATCTGTTTCTGACATGAACCCATTTAACCTCAACCTTAATTCGTTACTTTTGCGTGTTAGGCAAATCGTGTTAACGTGTCATGATCCATTTTGACACCCCTACTGTCAAATAACAGTCTTGTAAAGATCGTAAACTGATCAATATTGTGCAGTTGAGCTATTGAACAAGAGGCAGAAAATAACATCTCAAGAACAAAACAAGTCCACAGTAGCATCTCCAGTTACTGAGAAGAAAAATACACAGGAAAGCCCATTGAGAAAAGTTCTTTCCCCCATCAACTCAAATATGGATAACTTTGCCAATGAAGTAGTGTCTGCAGGACGGAATTGTACAGCTTTCTTTGAGCCAAAGTCTCCAATTACACCATTTACTGCGACCAGTGCAAACAACCAATTCACAGCTACAGGCACCCCACTGAACAAATTTAATGCAATGAGTGCTACTCTGAAGGTATGTAGAACAATTCAACACCATAATGCGCAAAGCTTTAAATTTTAAAACTGATTTTTTTATGAAATTTTGATGTGCAGAGCTCTCTTCTGCAAGAGTACATTGGCTTCCTGAATACAGCAAGCAGGTAAATAATATCCAAAAGCGTTCTTTAACTTTTTGTATTTTATCCTTTGTACATATTGAAATTGTTAATTGGTTCCTGCAGAGAGGAACTACTGGAAATCAATGGGATTGGACAGAAAATGGCAGAGTACATTGTTGAACTTCGAGAAGAGAGCCCTGTAAAATCGGTGAGTAGGTCTTATTTATTGACTTAACATGAAAGTTCTTGTTTACAAATAACACTTAAAGGAGCTTTTGGTCTTGTTGCAGTTGAGTGATTTGGAGAAACTTGGACTTTCATCCAAGCAGGTATGATTTTTCTCTCATTTTTTACACAACTCAAAAAGTAGTAAGAAGAGATTAGAGAAACTGTTTTTCTTATATTAATTTATGCAATCCATTTCCATGGGATGATTCTTGCCTTACATATTCTGGGTGTTCTACACTTGGCCAATGGAGATGTGACACGGGAGTAGCCCATGATTTTCCGACACATTTCAATTAACTAAATATAGATTAGCTAACCTAGTTCGTTTAAAACACAGGTACACAACATGTTCAGTAGAGCCGCAAGAGGAATATTTGATAGGCAAGTTCCTACTACTCCTAGTTTGCCAGAGGCTATGCAAGTTGAGTAACTGTGCATGGATACTTCATCCATTT
>CATIWK010125107.1:0-18051 GCA_949634005.1 Mallotus japonicus
TGCCAGAAAAATCATGGAATGGTACTAGCACATTAAAGAAACAAAAGGAAGTGAAGGATGCAGTTGAAAGTCATTGCCCATGAAGTGATTACACTAGGAGAAGGGAAAGTGGGTGCCAAAATGCATGTTGTGGCTGAAGAAAGTGGAGAAGACTGTTACTGCTCATCTATAAATTCCAACGGCAAGGGGAAGGAGGGGATGACAATAACAACACACATCAAGATCACAGAAAACACTTCAACATCTTCAACAATACTTTGGAGAACAGTTCCATTTTTAAACACAAAATATCAAGCTTCTAAAATTGCCAAATTTCCATGTTCATTGCTATCATCATTTCCAAGTTCTTGTAACTCTCTTGAGCATCACTTTCATTTGTTAATATCATCAGTTCATCATTTTTCTACATTAGCATTTTGATTCTAGCTTTTTAGTCCAAAAATCCATATGTTTTTATTCTCTTTATTGATAGACTCAAACATGCAACATTTTCATTTAGTTTATTCATTCAAAGTACACATCTCATCTCAAACAAATTTCAGTCATTTCAGTTATTTAATCTCTTAATTCAAACAAATTCATTTAGCTCATAAATTCTCATTCTCGTATAGCTAGTAAGTTAAGAGAAATGTGGTAAAAAATTTTAAGTACTTACACTTTGATAGAAGTTAGACGCATTAATTATAACTTTTAAAAAATTACCTTTAGCATACTCAATCAAATAGCTCAATTATATTATTGTTCACAAATTAAGTTAAGATAGTGTAAATGGAGCTTAGTAACCAGAGATAATTTTGATCACATTTGAACTCATATAATGTCAACTTAGGGGGTGTTTGGATTAGCTGTTAGGAGAAGTTATTAGTTGTTCACTTCCCAACAGATAAGAAAATGGTGTTTGGTTAACTTTTTAAATTGTTAGCTGGTAGCTGTTAGGATACTAAACAACTCCAGTTCATATAAGCTCCAATTTGGAGCTTTTCACTAATAGCTACCATTTTAAAAATAAATTTACTATCTTATCCTTCTTAACTTTAATTAATTAACCTTAATTTAATAAAAATTATTATAAAATTATTAAAAACATCCACAAAAGTAAAAATATTAAAAATTATATTAATAACAACACAAATTAGTATTTTATTTAAAATTTAATGCCAAAAATTTACTAAAAATAAAATTACCTTAATATTTATAATTATAATTATTTTTACATCATATGTATTATTGTTAACATTATATTAATAAAACACATACAAATATGTAATTTATTATTTAGAAAATAAATATAAAATATGATTATTGGTATATAAATTAACTAGTGTCTATATCTGAAATTAAGTACACTATCAGCAACAACTATTTAAATTTTACCAAACACATAGTATCAATCAACTATCAACCATTGACAACAGCTATCAACTATCAGTAACAGTTTAGTCAAATATACCCTTAACAATCTAGAAACAATGCATTTATATTTAATTATTGAGGTTTTTTTTTTCCGAACAATGTTATATATCGATTACAACTGAAATACACTCTATATATTACATATATCTGTCTATCTAAATATCTATCAATATCTATGATATTATATTATTGTTATTACAACTATATAGTAGTTATATATTTTTTCTTTTGAGGAAAATATAGTAATTATATATAGAGTGTGAGAAATGTTATCCCCGATAATACATTATGGACTAAAAGCCATAATTTGTGAACCCAAAAAATTGAACTCATGATCTCTTGGTCATGGGTGCCTCACCTTTGTCACTTGAGCTAAGGCTCATTGGCAATTATTGAGGTTTTTAACGTTTCTGACACGCCTATAATTAATTTGCTGACAGTTTCCATTATAAAAACTAACGCAACAACGTTGTACAAATTTTGATTTGTTGGCTTATGAGTGGTACTTTGTTCTTTCCTTGTACAGAGTCATTTAAAATGGTGATTTTTCACAAACTGAGGATCAACTTTGGGAGAGCCACTCTGAACCAAGCCTCTAGCCGCGACGTTCACTCTCTGTAGTAGCAATTTTTATCAGTCTATCAAAATATACAATACAAGATTATATATATATATAATTTATGATGAATATATTTAATTAGTTTTTTTAAAAATTGTAAATTAATTTCAAGATTTTCATTTTATTCAGATTAAAATTAAAATTATGTAAAATGAATTCGAAATAAAAACAAATTTAAACTTGTTTTTATTTCGAATTCAGTGGACATAGTTGAATGTTGTATTAATGTTTTATATTATTTAAATATTAAATTATATGTAGAAAGATATTTAAGTGTTAAAGTTTTATAGTATATGAAATATTTAAATACTAGAAAAAAATTATAGAACTAATTCTGCCACAAATGGAAATAAAAAAAATAAAAATAAAAATTGCGCTTTTCTTTTTTGCCGTCTAAGAATCAAAATTTTGGTTTTTTTTTTCTTTCCACATTTAAACCGAAAAGAACATGGCTGATGTCTTTATTGCGTGATTGCCTGCACCTATGTAGCCCTAAACTCTAGTTTCTTGGCCCTCACCTTTCTGAAGACTTGTAGGTCTTTTTTTTTTTAACATTATGTGGGGAGGGGGGACACAACACAAGAGGACACGAGACCCCACACATACTTGTATAACAGTTTGGCCATCTGGCCAGCATCGCAGGCAAAGACTTTTAGATTGACTGACTATATATATATATATATATATATATATATATATGTATATTTATTTATTTATTTATTTTTATTATGGGGTTGCCAAGTGTAGATGGTTTTTTTTCTGCCTTTTTTTTATAGATTGGCTTTTATTCTTCCATAATATTCCGGGTGTACATTCTTTGGTGGAATTCCGACGAGTCGAGTTTTTATTTCTTTTAAGAATTTAAAATTAAATTGAATTGAAATTCTAATGCGGATGGACGGTTGGTTTTCGATTAACTGATAAATAATAAAAAAAATAAAAAATAAAAAACAAAAATTCTCTAATTGTTTATCGGTTGGCGCATGTTTTTGCACCTTAGGAGCCTGGTAAGAGTCGTAGAAATGGCATTTACCAGTTTTTTCATTAGTTTTTTTTCCAATACATATATATCGAAAATTTACAATCAACGGGATCGGGCGAGCGAGATTTTGCTCACTTCTACACGATATGAAAATTTTGTCTCATTTATTATATTATTATTAGTAAATGAAATTTTGCTTTATATGTCATATATAAATTTTAATACTATACCCTTAACTTTACAAGAATAAAAAACGTTTAATTATAATATTTTTTTTTACATGAGTTTAATTATTTAAATATTAGAAAAATTATCTTTCAAAGCTTTTTCATATGAAGATTAAAAATATAGTGCATTTCTAATGGAGATAAAAACGACTTTCATTAAAAATTCAAAATAATAAAACTATATAGGAATAATTAAACCGAATAATCATAGGGTCGAGATATTTCTTCTTACTACATAAAATATGAAAAATAAAGTTTATACACGCACATGAAGGGAGGAGAGCACAGTCAAAATTACAAAAAAAAAAAATCTTCACTCATTATTATATAAACATTAAATTAATTAGTCATTTAATAATAAAAATTAAATTAAATTAATTAAAATGTAATTATATTTTAATTGAAAGTATATTTTCTATTCTAATTACGTTAACTTATATTTTATTTTTAATAAAAAATAACTTAATTAAAATATAATTCTAATTTAATTGAAAGTATATTTCCTATTTTCATTAGGTACGGACAATATTATAAAAAAAGTTTTCCCTCATTATTATATAACAATTGGTTAATTTAGTTATTTACTAATATAAAGTAAATTAAATTAATTAAAATGTAATTCGAATTTAATTAAAAGTATATTTCCTATTCCAATTAGGATAACTTCTATTTTATCTCTAATAAAAATTAAATTAATTAAAATGTAATTCTAATTTAACTGAAAATATATTTCCTATTTTAATTAGGTTAACTTCTATTTTATTTAATTAAAATTTTAGTAGTAATTTGATTAAAAATATATATATTTTTCATTTTGATTAGGTCTACTTATATTTTATCTAATATAAATCAAATTAGATAATATAATATTATAAGTCTTACTAAATGAAATTTAATAAGTAAATAATTAAAATTAAAATTAATAAATTTTATAATATAATTAATTATAAAAAATATTAATGTCAAAAATGTTGAAAGATTGTTGTGTTGAAATAGAAAATTCATAAAAAAAAATAATATTACTATATTATAATTGTATGAAATTTGTAAAATTAGATTATTATTTAGATAAAAATATTAAAAGAGTATTGTATACTTTTTCAAATAGAAATATTATTAAAATATTAATAAATCACTATGTTATAATGTAACACTATCAAGATTGAAAAATTAAATTGACACATAAATAAAATTATACTCTTATTATTTTCAAAAATTACTAAATTAAAGTTTATTAAATAAATAATTAAAATTAAATTAATTAAAAATATTTTATTTATCATGTATTTGTGATCATATTTTAAAAAATAGAGCATATGATATATTTAAGACTGATATTTATGTAAGAAAAGTAGTATAATTATTATTTTTAAATATTTTTATAACACTTAATAAAGAAAGTTAAAATTAAGTTAATTAATTTTTATCATTTATTTATTAGTTGAAATTAAAAAATTACATTAAATTACTTTTTGAGTGAATAAAAGTATTAATATTAAAGATATTATAGAAATAAAGGGCCACAGTTTATATAAAAAATTTACTTACATTATATTTGGTTCAATTTCACCAAGGAACTCATTTTATTTCCATTTCCAAATGAATTTTTGTTAATAAAGTGTGTTTGATTAAAATGAATAGTTCATGAAATTCATTTCAAATTCATTTCATATTTTGTTATATAGTGTTTCGTATAAATCTAGAATTCAAGTTAATTTTTAAGATGAAATTCATTTAAAATGAATTCCATAAGAGAAAAAAACCCATAAATTTTTTCCTGTAAATTGTAGAGATTTTAATTCTTCAAATTATAATTATTTTTTATTTGGGTTTAAAGAGGAGAAGATGATGGTGGCTAATAGTTTCGATCTGTGGAAAAAAAATGCTTTTTTTTTTCTCCAGAAATTCATTGAAGTGGAAGAGAAGATCCACTATGACCCTCACCTTGGTAATCCAATTGCATGCAGGACTCTCTGTCGGCAGGAGACAAGCATACGGATAAAGCCATTATCTTCATTAGCTTCAATGGCAGAGAAGATAGAACAAAGATGTGTGGAGAAGTTCTAGCACATGTAGTCATCACCTTTAATGGGTACATTCTCCAAAATGCCTATGGGATTGAGAATAGACCTATTCATGAATTTTTAGTGATACCATTATTGATTTAGGATAACCAATGTTCAAGCGCCTACAAAGAGAAAGAGGCATTACACTTACACTTGCATCTAAATCATATACTGCCTTACATATTGATTCACTACCAATTTCATAAGGTATATTAATACTCCTTGGATCTTTAAACTTTTGTGGAAGCTTATTTTGAATTATCGCACTACATTCCTTATTAATAGGAATGGTCTCATCTAAAAAGGTGATAACATCCAAAACTAGAATGTTTAGTTTAAGTTGCTAAAAAGCCCTTAAAAACTTCCCAAATTATTGGTCTAGTTTAGTCTTTTATAGCCTTTATGGGAAGGGCAATGATGCAGCCCTTATCTTGGGTGCTATTCCTTTCTTTGATTCCATCTCATTAATGATTTTCTCGAGTTGTTCTTCCTCCAAAAGGATGTATTTTTTAGCATTTACTTCTTCCTTCTTGATCCCTATTTCAACTCATTGCTTTTCACTCCTTAAAGTAATCATTTTAGCTTGGTCTCTAGGATTCTCAGGTTAACTAGGCAATTTCCTCATTTGTCTCAACCCAGAAGCAGATGCATAGGATGTAATATGATTTTTTTAACAACTTATTATGAACAAATAATTAACTCATTTGAGATGTTAGACTTTTGATAGTCTCTCTTTGGTCCTCTTGATCTTTAAAAAAGTTTTTCATCATAATCTCCACGTTTGATTTGTGCTTTTGAGGTTAATTAAAGACATTCTTTATTGGAAACCTGGTGGGGGCTATTTAAATCTTTGATTGGCATTAGGATTTCCACCTTGATTAGACCAAGAAAAATTAGGGTGATTACACCATTCTATATTAATTGTGTTAGAGTAGGGATTCCCTTAAGCTCTTGGTAATTATTTATTGCATTAAGTTACTCAATTGATGGGTATTGAGGGGAATAATTTCCTTGATACTCTATAGTAGGATATCCTCTAACATAATGTTCATAAATAAAAATAGACATGGGATTTGGAAATTTGCTTGTTGCCTTAAATTTCTTTACGAGCAAATCAATTTTGGCATTTAAGAGATTCCATTCATCCACTTCATGCATCGTAGCAACTCTCTTAGATGCACCTTTATCTCCTTATTAGTGGTAGTTATTAGACACTACAGTCTCAAGCAAATTATAAGCATCCTTAAGTGTCTTGCTCATAAATGAACTTTAAAATGTAACATATATAGTGATCCTTATTGGTTCGGTGAGCCTTTGATAGAAAGTTTAAAGGAGCAGCCATTGAGGAACTTCATAGTGTGGGCATTGACACTGAAAGTCCTTAAATCGCTCTTATGCTTCATATAAAGACTCATTGGTTTATTGAGTGAAGCTCATGATTTCCCACTTCAATTTTATCATCTTGCCTAGTGGAAAATATTTAGCAAGAATGCCTTAGACAACAAATCCCAAGTAGTGATCAATTTTAGAGCTAAAGAGTTAAGCCAAAACTTAGCTTTACCCTTAAAGAGAAAGGAAAAAGCTTAATATTTACAGCATCAGCACAAACACCATCATCCTAAAAATATTATAAATATCCAAGAATTGTGCAAGACGGGTGTTAGGATCCTCATTCGGCAGACCCCCAAATTGAAATTGTGAAACTATATGAATTATTACAGGTTTGATCTCAAAGTTTTTTGCTTTAATTATCAACCTTATATTGCTATTTTGGTTGTCTCCCAGATTTGGCGTATTATACTCTTAAAGAGCACGTCCCCTCACTTATCATGCATTCTGATTTTCAGCCATCTTTTGCTTGTCTTTTTCATGTTTTTCTTTATTATTCTTTTTGCATAATTTTTTAATCTCAAGGTTTACTTTCTCTATATCTAATTGCTTAGATCGAGTGTTCATAAAGTAGTGAAGATCCTGAAAAATAATGAATAAAACAAGTGAGCTAAAAGAGAAAATACTAGTATAAGAAAAGTAAAAATATGCTAATATCAATATTGGTAATTTCCGACAACGGCTCTAAAAACTTATTATACTAAACTTGCAAGTGTGTGGATCATGAATTGTAGTACAAAATATATCATTCCCACATGAACTGTATATTGATTACTAACGTTTTTTTTTTTACTTATTTTCTCAGCTAATAAATAAAATTAAATAGAGGATTATCTAAAAACTAATAATAAAATTTTAAACAGCTAAAACTTAAAAGAAATTCTATTGATTTAAACTTAGAGCTTACAATTATTTCACTATTCTTGATCTATCATGAATAACCTATCTCAGTTATTATAATCCGTGATTTTAGTTAAGGGTAATTGTTCTAAACTACTTAACGCCTCTCCCGAGTTCAGCTAAGAATATTAAGATTGAAATCTAATCCTGCTTTCATGGTTAAAGGTTAATCAAAATTCATTAAGCTCCATAACAATTATCGTATCCCTAAAGAGCTCGCCCACTTTCATGGTCAAGTGATCTAAGTCTTATGAGTTTAAGCTAACAAATTACCAAACTTTTGTTGGTTAATTTACCCATAAACATGCAATCAATCAGATCCAAAATTAAAAGTAAGAAATTAAATCATAACTCATAGAATTAACTGAAAATTAATTATGAACATGTGAAAGATCCAAACATATTCATTATAATATAAAAATTAAAGGCAAGAAGAAAAAATAAATGAAAAAACCCTTTTTAATCCTTTTTATTCGTAATGATATTTGAATTCTTAACACTTGAATCTTCTACTCTTGATCCAAATTGATTCAATCCTTTTGATTAGTTGAAAGAAAAATATCACAACTAAATTAATTGCTCTTGATTCAAAGAGGCAAAATAAGACTATATATATCGTTCCTTTTAAAAACCTTAGAATAAACTTACCATTAAAATATGCTCTAGGTGCCCAACTGTGTGCCCAAATACGCATTGATGTGTCAAATCAGGTTTTTTAACTTTGGTGAATCAGGCATGGCTGTGTGTTCTGAGGTGCACAGCCATGCCTGATTGGCTAACTGACAGACCATTATTCTTCAAATCAGGCATGGTTGTGTCACTGAGGGTAGATGACCATGATCACCCATTGAATTGATTTAGACAATAGAGTTAGATTGAGAGATTAATTCTACTGAGATCATAATAACAATATGTTAATTAAATTGAATTAATTGAGAGACAGTTTGGTTGTTATATTACTTTAAAAAGCTTTACTTCAATATTTGAATGTGATTAATTGCTTGAGTTAGTGAGAGATAAATAATTAGGTAATTGTCATAATCAATTAATTATAAGAGTACTCTAGAGAGACTTTGATAATTCAAAAGGAATTTATAATTAAGAAAGAAGTTGACCTAATTTTTAGATAGTTTGAGCCAAGGATAAAAATCCTAACAATTATCTATATAGTGAATTTAAGAATGCCACATACTAGATAATTCACATAGTCTGCATACCAAGGAACAAAACCTTGCATACTCATTAATTGCTCATATAGCAGATAATCATCAATAGGAAATGATCTGAAATTTGAAAATTTTCAAGGCAAGAAAGGTGGTCCGCTACTAAGTTTTTAGTCCTTTTTTTTTTATCTCTAATCTCAAGATCAAACTCTTAGAAAAGGAGAATCCATCTAATAGGCCTCGATTTTGCATCCTTTTTCATGAGCAAGTACTTTAAAGTTGAATGATCTATGTAGACTATAACCTTGCTCTTTACCAAATATGAACAAAACTTATCTATAATAAATATAACTACTAAGAGTTCTTTTTCTACTGTTGCATAATTGATTTGAGTTTCAACAAGAGTGTGCCTCGTATAATAGATTGCATATGCATGCTCATCCCTTATTTGCTCTAAAATAGCTCCAATGGCATAGTCGTTTGCATCACACATTATTTTGAAGGCACTACAGCAAATTACAGAATTAAAGATGTTTTGCTTTTGTAACACAATAAAAATCATCTATAAAAAATTACATTTTGGAACATTTTATCAAAATCATCTCTGAAAGTACCTGAAAGTTCCATCCTCCTTATGAAAAATTCCAACTAAAAGATAGTGTTCAATCACAACCTAACAAGCTAATTCAAATCCAAACCCTAAAAGATCTTTAGTTGCTCATGGCCTTAATAGCATATACAAAGAATACAAACATATAATGAATAAATAACAGAATGAAGAAAAATAAGAAAAACTTATTTGGAATGTATGCACTTAGATCTTCAACGCTTGTTTGCCATCGTAAAGCTCATTGTTTGCAATCTTCTAAGTTTTTTTTTATCTATCCTTAACACTCATAATATCCCTTTTTATATAGGTCTTGCATGATGGAATCCTTAATCCTTGTGAATTCTCAATCCAAATCTAAAAAGAAAACTTTTCACGTTCAGTATGGCCATGCTGCAAATCATGCTTAACTTTGAACCCATTCGACACGGTTAATTTAAAAATAAACCTTCATTCAGAGAATCATAGGGCCTAGCACACGGCCCTACTTCAAGTCATGTCATATTTCCTTAAATTCTTCAAATCAGGCCGAGAGTGGCATGGGCTATAATATGCCCATATTGGAGGGCATGTTTCTATCTCCAAAAAAATCTAGAAAGGAACACAAGCAATGACATGCCTGTGTCATAGGTCAGGCTCGATTTTTGAACTTAAATTGAGAAATCCTTGATTAATACTTACCTACAAAAAGAGGAAAATTAATTAAAACAAAAAAATCCTAATTAAACTAAAATTAAATTAAAAATACCAAAATTCTAAACTAAACATTACTTCTACTAAGCCTAAATTCTTTAAAAATAATCAACATTTAACCCTTATATTTCACTTTAAATTCATTAGTGTTCAACTAAAATTATATGCATAAATTACATACATTGTGTGTACATAACTTGTGTAACAAATATTGGGGTAATGAAAAGTATGTAATGGGTTTTACTAAATGAAAAATAGGCAAATAAAACTATCCATCCTCTTTATCAAAGGCAGAACCATTGTAATGATTTCAAGATTAATGCCCACATTACCAAACTGGATATCATGATAATCAAGTAGTGTATCATAGAGAAAATGACTTAGAAACCTTTTGAATGAACTTAGCTTTTTACCAGTGATAGAATGTATAAAGTCGGAGCAATTTTTTGTTAAAGAAATGCTAATCTAAAGCAAGATACATTCAATAGAAGATCAATCGAATTTTTATATATCAATGTTGCCTAATAGCTGTACAAATGAATGTTCAATAAAATGAAAATGTCTAGTAAAAATAATTGGAAGAAAAGATGAACTACGAGAATAAATTAAATTACTCTTATAAAGTGTGATAATAATCATTATTATCTTATTATATCTGTTATATTAATAACGCCAGAAATGTTAGGAACCAGATTGACGGCTAGAAAGAAAGCAACCATCATACCTAAACTAACTCCCTTAAGCACAAAGCCAATAGCAAGAATTGTGATTTTAGTAAAAGGAAGCTCTTTGGAGGTTGTGGAATTGGAAATGCTGTAACTTTTAATAGAACTAACCCTACTAAAGCCAAATGTTGGAATATTTAAAAAAGGAGAAATTTTATGTGCTAGGCATAAAAACACATCAACATTCTTTTATTGTTATTTATATAATACGAAAGAGACTTTTCATGTTCATAACCATTTGTATTTCTTAACATACTCTAGATTATCTAGGACTTGAAAGATTATTCTAAAACTAAGGTAAAATACTAAAATGATAGCAAAATAAAAGGATGACAATAATTCTGTCATAAGCCTACAATTCTCCTCTTTGACAAAATTATTGGTGATATCAAAAAGATCTCTTAACTGCTCAAACCTTCCTTTTAGCAAAGCTTATCAAAATACCAGTTAATTAAACCTTTGAGCTACAATAAACATGACTGACTTTTCCTTCTTTCTCTATTTCTCTCATAAAATGATATTTGATCTTGATATACTTTGTCTTGCCATGAGAAAATGAATCTTTAGCAATTACAACAGCAAATTGGTTGTCACATAGGATTTTAGTTGCCTTTGTTTGTTCTTGATTCAGATCCTTTAACACTTTTCTCAACCAAATTGCTTCAGTAACAATATTGGCAGCTGCTACATATTCTGCTTCAGTTGTAGATTTTGCTACTATATTTTGCTTTTTATAAGACTAACTGAATACACTTGAATTAAAAGCAAATAAGTAGCATAATGTGCTATTTATGTCATTATGAGAGCCTACACAATCACTATGTTGTAGCCTTTCAACTTTAGATTATTAGCTTTGCAAAACATAACACCAAAATTAATTGTCCCTTTCATATATCTTAGAAGTCTCTTGGCAGCTCAAATTCATTGTCCCTTTCAACTTTTGAACTACATAAAAAAATTTAAATTTCTATTTTAAAAAATAGACCCAACTCATTCCTGAAAAATCATCAATAAAGAGTATGAAATACTTGTTGACATTTAAAGATGTTAAGTTCATAGGACCACAAATATTAGTATGAATGAGCTATAATTTTCTAGTGGCTCTCCATGATGAATTTATGAGAAATGGCAGCCTTGATTGCTTAGCGTATTATATTGGCACACTTTACAAACATCATGAACAACATTCAAGGGAGGCATATTTCTAATCAAATCTCTACTTCATATATATATACTTTAAAGTTGAAGTAGCCAAACCTCATGAGCCAAAGATGTGACTCATTAAGTGCACTAGAGCATGCTTGCAAATTTTTCCATTCTAAGAAAAAAAAATTTCTTGCATCTTGATAGTGATGAGTTCCTCACAATGTGCATTAAAGATTATGCGTGATTTGTTGTAGAAGTGCAAGTCATAATTTTTTCCTGTATTTGCCCAACACTTAACAAATTTTAATTAACATCTGGCACATGTAACACATCAGTAATGAGTTTAATATCTAATGGAGTTTTAACCTCAATATCTCCCTTTTTTTTAGTACTATATATTTGCCATTTGCTACTTTCACTCTTGAAGTGTAGCTTATATTCAGATTTCTAAATAAGTTGGCATTATGTGTCATATGATGCGTACACCCATTATCAATCAACCAAAATTCTAGTCTTCCATTTATTATGTAGCAAAAAACCACAAACATCTGCTACTTTTCTTGCTTCTGATGTTGTCAATCAGTTAATTATACAATTTTCCCTTGCTGATTTACATTATTCTTGAATACTTTGTTTATATGCCCAAGCTAATTGCAAATAGTGCATTTGGCATTTGGCCTCCACCAACAGTAATTCTCATAGTGGCTCTTCTTCTTGCAATATGGACGTGGAGGAAACTTTCTTTTTTCTTTATTTTGTTTCTTCTCCTTGCCTTTTTTTAGCTCCAGATCTCTTGTTTTTGCTATTACTTAGTTGTTGCTTGCTTCTTCTATTGTTTCTTTATATCTAATTGTTATTCTCTGCTTTATTGCTTGCAAGGAATTGACAAGTTCTGTCAAAAGATATGAGAAAGATCTTTAGAACTTTCTAAGGAAGAGATCTTTGCCTCAAACCTTTCTAGAAGACTAACCAAGAGTTTCTCCACAACTCTGCTATCTAGAAGCTCTTCTCTAAGCAATCTCATTTGATCAACTAACTTCATCAGTCTATCAACATAATTTTTGATAGTTTCAGTCTCCTTCATCTTCAATACTTCAAATTCCATTCTCATATTCAGCAATTGCATCCTTCTTATTTTGTCACTACCACCAAACTCCTCCTTAAGCTTATCCCATGTCATTTTGGGAGTTTCTAAAGCCATGATTCTTGTAAAAACCACATCAGAAACATTAGATTGAATGTCAGTCAGGGCTTTATCTTTCTTTGCAATTTGCAAACTACTCTTAAATTTGAGCAATTATAGGATTGGCCCTTAAAGGAGCAGGTTCTCTATCTGTTTTAACTATATCCCAGAGATCAAACGTTTTGAGGTAAGTTTTCATTGGAAGCTCTTCTCTAAGCAATCTCATTTGATTAGCTAACTTCATCAGTCTATCAACATAATTTTTTATAGTTTCAGTCTCCTTCATCTTCAATACTTCAAATTCCCTTCTCATATTCAGCAATTGCATCCTTCTTATTTTGTCACTACCACCAAACTCCTCCTTAAGCTTATCCCATGTCATTTTAGGAGTTTCTAAAGCCATGATTCTTGTAAAAACCACATTAGAAACATTAGATTGAATGTCAGTCAAGGCTTTGTCTTTCTTTGCAATTTGCAAACTACTCTTAAATTTGAGCAATTATAGGATTGGCCCTTAAAGGAGCAGGTTCTCTATCTGTTTCAACTATATCCTAAAGATCAAACGTTTTGAGGTAAGTTTTCATCTTTACAGCCCAAATGTGGTCGTTTTCACCGCTGAGCATTTTGTGGAGGAGATGGAGTGAAGTTTTTGGAGGCCATTTGAAGGGGTGACAGTGTATATTTTTGATTTTCTATGAGAGCTTTTGGCCCTTTGATATCAAAGGGCTCTGATACCAGTTGTTGGAATATGTAAAGAAAAGAGAAATTTTATGTGTTAGGCATAAGCACACATCAACATTCTTTCATTGCTATTTGTAGAATATAAAAGAGACTTTTCATGTTCATATGAGTCTTTTCATGGTCATGACCATTTGTATTCCTTAACATACTCTAGACTATCTAAAAGTCAAAAGATTATTCTAGAACTAAGGTAAAACACTAAAAAAACAGCAAAATAAAAGAATGACAATAATTCTGTCACAAGCCTTCAACTAGTCCAATGGATTATTGGACAACATTTTATATTTCATATTAAAAAATGTTCATATTAGTCCAATGGATAAAACAAGTTGCCCTTGGGTAATGACCAAAAAAGCCGAGCTCAAACATGTTCCAGACTGTACAACCAATTCCCAAATTGACCATAGCGAAGAAACACCCATATACACCATTATGAGAAGTAATTGCTTCCACCTCTTTTTAGGGTGACTAATCCATTATACGAACCCGATTCTTTTTTGCTATTTAATGATTCATCTCCAAGTTAGTCCTCTTGAAATCGAGAGGACTAACTCAGGTGGATTCTAAAAATGGGATCTGGATTTAACCAATCAATTTTCTGTGACATATAAGGATTTGCAAAGCATAAGGTTAGTAATGTTTAACGGTATTGATAACTTCATTTTCTCCCTCAAAAGAAGGTATAGTTAGGGACTTCATAGATGGAAGTTGAGGCGGATATTACATCTTTTGCCTTAAAAAAAAAAATTATTTGTAGAGGCTTGGACAATTTATCAATATGCACTCTTATTACACCCTCGAGAATTATGAGTCTACTTCTCAATAGATAATAGAAAGTGTTCAATAATAATAATAATAATAATAATGGCAATGAAAGTGAGCATGCCTGAGATCTGATTATAAAAAATATAATGCATCTACATTATATAATCATATTAGCACTCAGCTTGTTGAGCAGCCTTTTGAAGGTTTGGCTACTCACTCTTCCTTTGATCATCCATATATATAGTAACTCATAAATTGAGATTTTTATTTAATAATTTGTTATTGAGCAGTGGGGTGTAAACTAAATATAGAGTTGTAAATTAACAAGATATTTGAAGTAGATAATTGCATACATTAATTAACAACATGATCTTTGAAGTAGACAATTGCATACATTAATTAACAATCATCACCGCTGATCAAACATTCTTCCACAGCTTAGTGATGACAATAATTCCTAATTAATTAACTCGTAAATAAGAAAGTTATCTACAAAATCAGTGTTCGATCGCATAATAGTTTCTAGACATTTATTGACTAGAAATTCAAAATGTGGGCATAAGGGGTCAGATTTTGGGCTAAACTTTGAAGCCAGGGACTGTTCAACCAAAAGCTGTCTTGAGTCCAGTCCTTGCCCAAGTCCATGCCCAATTTGGGCAATTCTAGTTCAGGTAGCATGTCCTTTCCCATAGGTAATTGTAGAGAAGACCCTTTAATCCTGTTCTTTGGCTTTTCATCATCTTTGTTATCACCACTATTAAAATCTTTTCCTGAAATTGCCATATCTTCTACTTCTTTCTTGAAAACCACTTGCTGCATAAACATTGGAGGCACCGAGTCTTCTTGTTGACTGCAAAAGGACATGTTGTCCACTGATGATGATGATGGAGAGGCATGAATTGTCTTCATTTCCTCTTCCATTGCAGCCCTTTGCTCCAGCACCTTCAAGGAAGTTGCCTTCCTATATATCTTACATAACACTATGTCCTGCATTAAATAGCCGAAAGATCAATTAGTATACATTTTCTATGTAAGTTCCTGAATAAAACAAAACTTGACAGGACAAAAGAAGGGCAATTCGAAAAGTAGTAGCATTTTATTAAAAAAAAAAAAAAAAGTAGTTGCATTTTAAGTCAACTGAGACGTAGTCTCCCCACAAAAGAGCCAAGAGTTCGCTGCCATGCGTGGAATGGTTGGTATATTTATTTCCTTAAAATTCTACAAAGGTTTCATCTTAATTTTTTTCAATGGAGACTTACATTCTGTTTGCACCACATATTTTTATATTATAAACATAATTATACAATATAATACATTCAAAATATTTTTCTTAATTACTCAAAATTATATACTGAGAGCAGCACATGTTATACACAATTAAGATTATTTTAATAATATATTTTTAAAAATTTAACAATTTAATTTAAATTTATAAATAATTTTATAGTCTTACAAATTGAGAGGCAATTCAAAATTTTAATTGAGTGAAGAGTAAAACCCCATATATCATGCTAGCTACTCTATGATAAATTTTCTTTTCTTTCACTGTGCTATGAATAGAGACTACTGTAATTACAAATAAAATTCTTCATTCAAAATGACGACTATTAAGGAAAATGATAATTAGCAATAAAGAATAGGATACCTTAGGTAAAGGGGTTGAATCAGGCAGGCGATATTCATTCATGACCCAATCAGTCTTGGTACCTCTGGGTGCTCTTCCCTTATAGAAAACAAGTGTCTTTCTTAACCCAATAACCCTTTTTGGGTCCGATAAGGTCACAATTTTCCTATCAGAACCAGTAGCTTTCCAGAACCCATTAGCAGTGGTCCTGTTAGGCCTCCCTCCACTACCATGCCTCCGGTCCCTTGGCACAAAAAAATACCATTCCCTCTCTCCGTTCCTAGCCAACCCTGTAAAAAATTTGTATCCAATTAGCATCAATATATTAAAAGAACTATAGCCGTTCTTTAGCAACTGCAGAACATGAACTGAGATGAAGAAAATATGTATATGTATTATACCAGGCAACTCCCAAGGATCATGATGGTAGATGTTGAGATATCCAATGATATCGAAACGCAATTTCTTGCCGAAAACCATGTTTTTCAAGTAGAAATTGAGCAGTTCCTCTTCCGTCGGATGGAAACGGAATCCAGGAAGATCAAATTGTGGTGTCATGTCCTCCATATACATATATATATGTATGTATATATGATAGGCACACTACTTGTCAGTAACCAGTGTGCTTGTGGGTATGTGTGAAAGCAAAGATGATGCAAGTGCAAATATTGCTAATCTTATTCTTTCACGGTTGCTGTCTATATATAAATGCTACTCCATGCACATATTGCACACACTTGCCCAACGATATTTATAAAGGGAGTTTGATAAAAGAAAAGTTTAAGAGAAGACTTGGTCAGTTGGCCATGGTCATCATCAAGATGTGGGTGCAGAAATTTTGGAAGGTGATGTTGGGGAATAATGAACAATGGTGGTGGAACCCACGCGGTTTGTCATAAAGTCTCGCAAACAAAAGACTAAACTTGGGTGGACGTTGACAGGTCTTCGGTATCTTGCTTGACTTCTTTTTCTATTTATTCTGGACTTTTACTTGGAAATTTAACGCAGCAATGAAGGATTTTTCCAAGTAAAGCTCCTATCATCACATAATGTTGATTTTTGAACAAAGATTAAAGAGTTTTCAAAATTTTTGTTCAATTAAAAGAAAAATGTTTCAATTTTCAAAATAGCATATATGGTCAGCTGGTCTTGTTACATGGTAATAATAGCCTATTGAATTGGTCATATATAATTAACTAGTATTTTAGTGCTACTTTTGTTTAACGATATTCCACCATTGAAAATTTGCAAGAGGTTTTTGTATTTTCTGAATTAACAAGCACTAAGCTCTATCATTAAGGCTCCGTTTGTTTGTAAAAAATGTTTTGTCTTTAAAAAATATTTTTCAATGTTTGACTACAACATTAGAAAATAATTGAAAAAATATCACCATTTGTGGCATAACATTTTTTATTAGGCCAAAGGTCCAAATTAGCCCTTGAACTTTGGCCCAAAGTCTGGATTAGACCCTATTCATTTTTTTGTTCCCATTTGGAACTTTTTTTTACAAAATCGTCTCAAATTTGACCCTCAACCAGACGGAGCCCTAATAGACAACATGCAGAGCTGGACTCGTGGGACCAAAAAAATTAATTTTTAAATTTAATTAATTAGTTTAATTTTTTAAACCTACACATTAATTTTTAAACCTACACAATAATTGATAAATAAATTTTTTTTATTCAATTGTTAAAATAAAATTTTAGATCAATTATCAATTTGCTATTTATATTAATGAATAAAATTGGTCATTTATTTGAACTATATATCACTTAATTGTGAAGTTTTTTTAAATTCAAGAAAAAATT
>CATIWK010125114.1:0-10155 GCA_949634005.1 Mallotus japonicus
CCAATATATATATATATATATATATATATATATATATACATATATTACTATTAATCCATGTATTCTTTATGTCTATATAATATGCATGTTATGCAAATAAATGTAAATGCATTATGTGGGCGTTACAGTTAGTTTCATCAGACGAAGTGTTGGAAGATGTCAAACGCATATTAATGGTTAGTCTATAAATTTTAAATGATTTCCATAAATGTAAACGTATGATTAAAGAATTAATAATGTCTTTTTTATTGCTTCCTGGTACAACTAGAAGAATTTGTCGAAAATCACCGCCTAATAGAACCGGTTTACCCCCAAAAGGTTTTGTCTCTTTATGAATGTTAGAAAAAGATAATATATCTCTTAAAATTCTGTCTACAGCTTCAAAGCAATACCTTTGGGCCATAGGTGCTTCATCCCAAATTATAAGTTTAGCTTCTTTAATCAACCGGGCTAATTGTGTTCCTTTTTTTATTTCACATGTTGAACGTTCATCAATATTTAAAAGTATTTTAAATCGAGAATGTACTGTTCGACCACCGGATAATAATAGAGATGTAATGCCAGATGAAGCGACGACCAGAACAATCATACTGTTTGCACGTAAAAACGATATAATTGTTTCATATAAATATGTTTTTCTTGTACCACCATAACCGTAAACAAAAAATTGACCTCCAGTTCCATGAATGACAACATTAACAATATCATCGTAAATTTTACGTTGCTCGCTGTTTAATGAATCAAGCAGTTTAACATGTTTTTCACGAAGATTGTTTATATCATAATTAAGTTCTTCGAGAAGCAAATGGTTGTTTATATCATAATTCATTGGATAATTAGGGCGTGGTAAATCAAAATTTGAAAGTGATGAATTATTTTTATTGAAGTTTTTCTCAAGTTCTAATAAAACTTTATTTTTTAAATAATCGTTTGACATTGATTCGTCGGGAAAATTAAATGTGGTTCGTAATTCATGTCTTATATCATCAGTAAAATGTTTCCAAAATGTTTCAAAAAGTTTTCTTGGATCATTAACTTCGCAAAAAATGATTAAAATAGTAAATAAATTACGTAATTGTGAAGAGGTTGCATGCAAAATGGATTCTTTTAAAGCATATATCCATTCAGTGTCATTTGCCAATAAACCATGAGCGTCACATACAGATTGAAAGGTTGGGTGTAATATTCCTGAAACAGTTTTAATATCTTCATATGATTTAGGATCTTTTATAATATTAAGCAGCATTCTTAAGTAATATAATTTACCGGAGCTTGGATGAACATAAGCAATTCTACCAATAGAATGACCTTTTTAACGACGCATCCATAATTTATCCTGACTATGCCAAACCCATTTTGTTGGAAATTCAGAATATGTTAGACATCTAGCATCTTCATACATATAATTTTCTTGCATCCATTCAGTGAACATAGTGCGAGCAAAATTTGAATTTTCTGCAATGTATGATAGGTTATCGGATGGTCGAAAAAGCACTTGGTTCATATTTTCAAGATGAATAACTAATTTTTCAACGGCTGGTTCTCTATAGTGTATAGGAAATTCAAATATGCGCCAAGCGGCTTCGCATGGAGAGATGTAACGACAATCTAAATAAGTTTTAATTTCATCAATAACATGTTTTGAATTATTACTTGAATCATTAATTGTACCACCGTAATTATGAATAACTGCGTGAATTCTATCGGTACCCTTACTAATATATTTAAATAGATATTTTACCATGGTTGTCTGACAACAATATTCAATGCATATATGAGCATCATATTTCAAAAGCAATTTAATATTATGAGGAACAACAAAGCGATTGTCAATTTTTTCTCCATTTTTAATAGTGTGTCGGCCATTATTGCAGTGTCTATAAATTGCAAAACCATTAATGTCAATCAAAGTTTCATTTTGATAATTTTTTGGATAAAATTTTGAACATTTTTTATCTTTCATACATGAATATTGGGGATTAAATGCACCACAAGGTCCGTGGATCATAAATTTAGAAACTAAATTGTATGGTTCATGTTCCATTTCACTGCATGGAAGTTCTGCAGATATTATTAAATCAATGTCTACATGTGTTTTTGGTTTAGCAGGATAATTTAGCCAGACTAAACAATGAACATGGGGTAAGCCTCTTTTTTGAAATTCAATTGCATAAATTAATGCAACTGTTTCACCAAAGTGTTTATTTTTTTTAACATCATCTATTAAATGCATCAATTTAACCTTAAAAATACGACTAATAATGTCGGGTCTATCATTAGGTTTTTGTCCACTAATATAATTTAACGTGCTTTGAATTTCATGCCAAAGTGGGTTGCATGTAAATGTTATAAACAAATCAGGATGACCGTAAAATTTACATATAGTCATTGCATCATGATAATGTTTGATCATATATCTTGGACTGCCTGTGAAGGTTGAAGGTAATATAATCACAGATTTTCCAACATCGTTAGAATTTCTAATGCCTTGGTGAATAGCCTTTTTTATGCTCATATACACTTCAGAATGTAGTTCTTTTTGGTTGCGTCTTATAAAATCCAAGCGTTCTTCCTTGATACATGAAAATGCATCGACGATGAATTGTTGGAATAAACGACCGCCATGTAGCAAAGTGTTTCCCTCATCTAATCATTTTTGTATTTTATGTGCATAATATTCTCTCATTGTTACATATTTTCTTGCAATGTGTAAGGAATAGTTTGGATTTATATATTTAATATCCGTCATGTATCCATCTTCTCCATATGGAAATAAAATCGGATATTGCATTGCCATTAGGCATGGATGCAAAACACTAACTCGTTTTAAATGTTTGGTTTTATATTCAACAATAATATCTCGTTTATTATCATGTAAACCGTAGTCTCCAACGATAAGACCGGCAAGTTCTAAAGATGAAGGAAATGAATATTGAGAACTATCATTAGGTCTTCTACCAAGCAATTTTAATTTAACAGGTAGCATATCATTTTCTGTAAATCTATCTCGAGCCATTCTAAATGATTTTGTAAGCACATTTATTTCGTCAAACATTTTAATCAAACCTTCAACAATAAAACTATTTATATTTTTAGTTGAATCATTATGCAAAAATGAAGAAATCCTATTATCTGTTTCATTTTTAGTATCATATTTGTAAAGTTGTGCGAATTTAGGTGGCTCACCATCATTTGGAAGTAGTGAGTCGATCACATGATGATTTTGTCCACATATTCTAAAAACATATGGTCTAGGTTTTTTATTAATTTCATAATCAATATTTCCACCAATTGATGTAAAAGTAAACATAGAATTATATAATCTTATATTTTCTTTTAATTTTAATGAAAACGCATTTCCATTAGGTGTTAAAGAGTGTCTAGAAACTGGGGAGTTTGTTTGAGCATCAGAAGTTTAATTTTCCCTTTTTTACAACATAGCGAATAAATTTTTTTTCCATGATTTCCAGAATCACTCACGCATTCTGTTGCCCAATGCAAAGCCCCATAGAAGATGCATTGGTTGTTAGGATAGCCAATGTCTGATCTTTGCATGTCGGTTATTTCTTCAGACATTTTAAAAGCGGCTGAACGGCGTCTTTTTACTGATAACCTAGGTACTAATGCTTGGCTGTAGAAATCTGTTACAATGTTATTATAAATGAAAACGTGGTAAAATGGTAAAGAAAAATATGCTTTGTTTAAATAGGAAAAAAAACTTAAATTTTATTTTACACGTTATATTGACGTCGACCAGCGGTGTTTCAGGTTCTATTGACTCATTGTGTGTAAAGTGTGACCGTTGACTTATATTCGATGGAAAGCGGGCATCTGAAAATTTATAAAGGTCATGAGTGATTATGAGGATCAGTTGTTTTTTTTTCCTTTTAAAAAACATACCAAATATGCAATTGATCGGTTAATTTACCTTCAACAACATTAAAATAGCGAATATCAACGTCAATAAATTGCTCATCTCTCATGAACAGCTCATTAGAAGAGTCTATAATTGGACGGTAGGAAGCGAGGAGAAAAAAGAAAAAGACTAAATGGAAACTAAAATAAGTATATTAACAAATAAATAGCAAAAAATTATGAAACTAAAGGACATTAATTAAAAAAAATAAGGAAAATAGACCTGGAGATGGAAGTTAAGCTGACAATGGACAGGTTAGATAACCGGAGTACGACACGCCGATGTAAAATGATCAAAATTATAATCTGTAAAAAGAAAAAATTGGTCATGCTAAGTGAAAAATATTTATTTGGCCAAAAATACACATGTAGTTCATTAAAATAATACTCATGATTTTAAAATTAAATTAATGGGAAATAATGTTTTGTTTTTATAGATAATAAATTGTCAAATAAAAAGTTTAATTAATTAACACATTGTATGGTAGAATTTTTATCTAGACTAAAATTCAAAGCTTTAAATTGTGCGTGTGAAAAAAAATAATGCATATATTAAAGTAAAATATTAACGTGATAAAATGTAATAACGAACCAGGTGGAAAATATGTTGGAATAGCACGGTTGAAGAAAAATGTAATAACGATTGTTAGGGAATCAAAACTTGGCCTGCAAGGAAATCAATATATTCAACATTAAATTTGATGCGAACAAATTATTCTATTATTTTTTAATTTATAAAAAAGATTAAAAAAATAAGTAGGAAAAAAAACCATACATAATATCCAAATAAATTTAAAGAAATTAAGTAATCGAAGAAGGGAAGAATTATCAGTAAAATTTGTCAACCAACAATTTATAGATTTAGTGAATGATTATAGCAACTTAATGGATTTTTTTCAAGCAAAAAATTAATTTCATTTTAATTAAATGGGAAAATTTTTTTTGTTAGTGCTGTATAAATATTCCTATTACAATAAGTTATTTAAATATAATTTAATGGTATTATTTTTTTGTTATTTTTTTATTAATTTAAAAATGAACTATTATTCTTCTGTTATTTTTTTTATAAATTTCGAAATAATCTATATAAGTATTTCTTGTAAACATAAATTAGGAGCAGGTGAAATAAGAAATTCGAAATAACATAATAAAAGTGTAGACACCCTCTGTTTGGGCCCGCAACGAAAGCCTGGTGATGAGCAAGTCCGTACTTCAGATGCGAGAAGAGTCCCGAATCTTCTTAGAAATGAATTCCAAAGCTTAAAACCTAGCCCAAAATGACCAGGCCTAAGACATAGACCTTGAACCCTAGCCCGCTAGCCTTCAAGCCCAAGCCCAAATTGCTGGCCCTGGGTAAAGAGGCGATCGCCTCAATGAAGAGGCGCCGCCTCTTCACCCTGGTTGTCGGTGAGGGCCGCCTCATGACACCTGTCCTCTACAGCAATAAATGCTATTTATTGCTGCATTTAACTCAAACTCCACCAACTGCTCCAGCTGCGTTTTTTGGAACAAAAACAAGGACTTTTAAGGCTAAAATGAGCTGGAGAAAAGAAGGGGCAATGATGAAAAATACTTGGTGGAGATTGAACCTAAATCCTAGGGAAATTAGAGAGAGAGAGGAAGAAGGGTTTAAGTAGAGACTTAGGTGGATTTTTAAGGAGGATCCTGAAACATTATTCAAAAAAAAAAAAAACATCCTTGAGAGAAAAAAAAAAGGAAAACCAAGAAGAGGAAGAGAAAAGTGATTCCTAAGGCTTAAAAGAGGACATTCCTTTGAAGTAAAGGGGCTCTTGATAGCATTCAATCATCAAAACAAGCTCTGAGGGCTGAGTTAGGAGCTTCAAGAAGTCTTCATTCAGTGAGAATCTTTACTTTTAAGTTGTCAAGCTTCATCTTTGTATAAAGAGCATAAATTGCTAGATTTTAGTTTCTATTGAGTATTTTGTTGTTTATTTGATATTATATGCGAGCATGATTGTGTAAATATGTGATATTTAAGTGATTCAATCTCTGTTTTGTGTCTATTTGCATGTATATTTGAGTTACTTAAGTTTTAAGAAAGCGTGCGTCTTTGAGTCAAATCGCCCTGTTGAAGAAGCGACGCTTCTTCACAGAAGCGCCGCCTCTTTATGATGAGGCGATCGCCTCTCGACCAGAGTCATGCATGACTCTGGTTCATTCTAGTATACATTCAGTTTATTTTCTGTATATTTTTTGTATCTTGTACATGTCTTATGTTTAGTATTTGATTTTTCATGTGTTGATTGCACACTTAACATGTTTTAAATGATGATTTGTTTAGATAATAAATCTATACTTAAGTGAATACTCATGTCTATTTTCATGTCATTGTAATTATCATTTGTGATTGTGGAACTAACGGTATTTGTTGTAGGTTTAGTAGTGATTTATAGTCTTTATTTCAATTAATTAGTTCTTGAGTGGTTTTCATTTGGATTATTGTAATAATTGTACAAAAATTGTAATCTCTAATCCTTTTGTACAAAAATTGTAATCCCTAATCCTTTTCCCATTTGTATTGAATGTATAATTGTAATATTCTTTCATTTACTTGTTTGAATTGCTAAGGTAATTAACAAGCAAATGAGATTAATATGCAAATTTGGTAATAATTGAAAATTGAAAGTATGTGTGAACAACTTTTAATAAGGAAATCATTTAATAACTAAAGGTAATAATATATGAAACACAAACGGAGGCCGACCGCAAGGTCGGGTGGGCATTCGAAGCCCATAACTAGTTTCCGAACTCGATCTCTGAAGACGGCTTCTGGGTACCTCCGTGGAATCTAGTTGCTGTAAGTGTGTCCAGGCTTTTATCCGGGTGGCGACTCCATCTCCGTTAATTGGCCCAAAGCCCATATTTGTATATCCTAGTACACCTTGAGTTTACACAGTGTCGTGGTCGCCAACACTTGGGTGCGCATTAAACCCGGCGCCTACACATATATCACGCCATGAGTACTTATAATTATTTTTGAATCTTATAATGAAATCATTCTTATATTTTTTTTATTCGCGTGTAAATAATTTATTTATCATCAAACTGGAAAAGAATTAAACTTTACATAGTATATCAACACTAGCTTGCAATAGTATTTAATCACAAAATAAAAAGAAAGTTCTATGTAGAAAAAAGTTGTACATATTTTTATCATAAAAATGAGGAATAACAATTTAGTTTGAAAGAAAATTTAATTTTTATTACCATTTAATTTTTTAAAATATTGATATAACAAAATATGGTTTAGAAATACTAAAACAAATTGAGCTGACAAAACATTTATTATTATTATTATTATTAAAATTAAGGCTAAACGTTCTTATTATTCTTATTTATTAATAATGAAATAAAAATAGGGATAGCCAGGATTTTTATTTTTTTCATATGATACATTCGATATCCGATGTTCTATAAGATTCAATTAATCTGGATTCGATAAAAAAAAACCACCTTAAAATTTTTATTTTTAATTCGGATTCGACCCGAAAATTACCGCAAACTTTTTCTTAGTTTTTACGGTGTCTTCTGCTAGGTTGATGATAAAGTTATTCGTGGTGGATTTTACTTGGGACAGAATTTATTGTTAAGTTAGTGGATCTCGACTATACGACGATGTACTGAAAAACCTTGTCCACTTTAACTTTGATTTTCGCTTCTTAATCCCATCACACAAGAGAATTATCAACCATTAACAATTTTTACAGTATTTCATCCCTTACATTAATATCATTATTGCTGCTTTAGTTTCTCTTTCGTTACTGTTAAAAAATATACAAAACAAAACAAAAATGACTCTAAATGCAAATATCTCCACGCGATTCTTTCCTACTTGTTCTTACTCTTTCATCTAGACGATAAGACTAAGAGCTATAATCAATGGAAAATGTGAGAAGAATCACTTTAAGGAGCTCAGATGGTGTGGATTTTGAGGTGGACGAACCGGTGGTGCGTCAATCTCAGGTTATCGCGGATATGCTTGACGAATATGATTGGCTCGATAACGTAATCCCTCTGCCTATTGTTGACAGCGATATCCTCAGTGTGATAATCCATTATTGTGAGATGCACGTTGAGACTCCTGAGGCTACTCTGTTTCATATCTTATTGCCCTATTTTGATGAGACTTCTCTGTTTCATTTCTTATGGGTTGGTTTCTTATCTCTGCTTCTTAATTTGATGGATTTATTGCATCTGTGGTTTTTGGTTGATTTGATTTAATTTTGTGTTCTAGGGTCGATTGATATCCTCGCTGATTATTGCTGGGCTTTTATTATTATTATTTTTAATTTCGGCTTTTTTTAGCAGTAGTGTAATAGCTAAGTCACAGTCTCATTGCATGATACATGAGGGTTGGTGGGGATCAAACCCTACTATCTTCCAAATGGCTTAACCCCTTGATAGGATAGGATGTTTTAGCATCCATTTTAGGCGGGGTAGGCATTTTGGCTATGTTGTTTGATATTGTTGCAACAAGACCTTGTTTTGGATAAGCCAATTAGGCACTGCAATTCTATTCACAACTAATTGTTTTGCGGTATTATTAAGAACCTAAATTGTTATTGGATTTACCTATTACCTATAATTGATATGATGAATAAATAAGACATGACGTCGGCTTACCACTTATATTTTTTGCATTCAGAAGCAATGTTGAAGGCTCCTGCCGTCACTGTGTCAGATCTGTTCTTGTATGCATTTAGATTTTGTTTCTAATTGTAAAGATAAAAAATAGCATTAGATTCTCTTAATTGTGTATATGTTCACTCTTATCTTATTTGATTGCTTGGTTATTTGGTTGTGACTACTTTTTGATGCTGATGTTTGTAGGACTACATGTTTCTCAGTCCCCCTGTGTCTTGTCCCCTATGATATTCAATTGTTTGAGATAAGGTGACCTAGATTTGAAGAAAGATGTGTTTGTTAAAATAAGAAGGTTGCTTTGTTGTGACTCTATGGGTTTCGATTTATATCTAGGAAATAGCCTTCTGTGTTGCGATACAAGGTTATTTAACCGCCTTAAGGCCTGCAAGGCTTGCCCATTTGGACACCCTTTTAGAATTTAGACGGTAGCATTAATTCCTGTGTTTTATTTTTTCTTGATATAATTTTCTGTCTCATAATCATTTTTGTTTTCCATCGCATTTGCATGTGCTGTCTCTGAAATATATCATGATAGATTGCAAGTGGTCATATGGGTGCATCAAAGGACTTGCATTGCTTTTTAAATTTTTGATACAATTTCTACGAGGTATACTCTTGTTTGACAGATGCAACTAATAATCAAGTGCTAAGCTATATCCAAAATAATACAATACTTGAAATGCTTCTAAGGAACAGCATACTTTTAGCTTGCTAATCACATGCCCTAGATGTAGCTGTCTGATTGGATTTGTTTTAACTTTGTCGTGCTTGATGTAGCTGTCTGCTTGAATTTGTTTAAACTTTGAAGTTTGATCCATGTCATGCCTGTGTAGTGGCACTGTAATTTGTTTTAACCTTTTGTACCACTGGAGGGGAAAGGTGTTGAGAGATATCATACTGACATGAATTTTCATATGAGTTTCAGGTTGCCAATTCTCTGAACATCGAGAGTTTGGTGGATCTCATTTGTCGGACTCTGGCCGACAGGATAGGTTTCAATTTCGACCTTATCAATGACTTTGCACCAGAAGAGGAAGAGGAGGAGGAGGAGGAAGAGGAAGTCCAGAGAGAGAATCAGTGGAACTTTGAGTGAAGGGCTGTAAAACAGTGCATCTGTATTGGTAGTTCTTTTTTTTCCTTCTTTTTTATTCTGGACTTTGGTTTGCAAACAATTGTCATTTTAATTGTTGCATTTCCTACTTGAACAATCTGATGTTTGGTTATAATTCTTTAATGTTAAATGTCAAAAATGCTGTTCCTTTAGGGTAAGTTTGAGCTTTTAAAGTTGTCTGAATACGAAGCAAGTATTCATATAAGGGCAGAGGTAGATCTCCTATAAACTAGGTTAATGTTGGTGTTATGCTTGATTATAAGCACCTTCAAGTGCAAGAATAAAAACAGGAATGTGTTTTTAGGAGAGTTTTGCTCGTGGCGAGGGATGTATTTGAAAGTGCACTTTCTGTAGCAAAATTATTGTATTCAACAATATTTTATATTGGTGACTGGCTTAAACTTGTTGCTCTTTGATTTTATTTGAAACGGCGAATCAGAAGTTAGAGACAGACCGAGACTGTA
>CATIWK010125129.1:0-13727 GCA_949634005.1 Mallotus japonicus
CCCAGTTATTACCCTGGGTGGCGACTCCATCATCTCCACGCTATGTCTTTGTGATGTAGTAGTGTGTTCCCTAAAGCCCTGAGCTTAAACAGTGTCGCGGTTGCAAGAAACTTGGGCGCGCGCTAAACCCCGCCGTCTACAGGATGCTACTGCTGGGTATGAGTATTTAACGTCTTTGGACGCTCTGTCAGGATACCACCAGATCCCCATGGATCCAGAAGATGAAGAAAAGACAACTTTTATTACAGAAAAGGGAATCTATTGCTATCGGGCTATGCCGTTCGGCTTAAAAAATACAGGAGCCACTTACCAGTGACTTATAAATAAAATTTTCAAAAGCCAGTTGGGGAGGAATCTTGAAGCGTACGTTGATGACATGATTGTGAAGAGCAAGACCTTTGAAGAACACCTAATCGACTTGCAGGAGATCTTCGGAGTCCTCAGTCAGTATGGTATGAAACTAAATCCTGACAAATGCTCTTTCTTTATCAGAGGAGGGAGGTTTTTGGGATACAAAGTCAGCTGCAAGGGGATCGAGCCAAATCCTGAGAAGGTGCAAGCTATTTTAGAGATGCTATCTCCTAAGAGTCCTAAAGATGTGCAGAGACTGACAGGAAGAGTTACTGCTTTACACCGATTCATCTCAAAATCTATTGAGAAATGTCTACCTTTCTTCCGAAAGTTGAGAAAAGCTTCAGCCTTTGAGTGGATGGAAGAATGTGAGGGAGCCCTCAGAGCCTTGAAAGACTATTTGTAATCACCCCAAATCCTGAGTAGACCACTATTAGGAGAGGACTTATTCATTTACTTAGCCGTATCGAATTATGCTGTGAGTGCAGTTCTGGTTCGAGAGGAAGGCAAGATCCAAAAACTAGTGTACTATATAAGTAGAGTCCTTCGTGGTTATGAATTAAACTACACCTCCATCGAAAAGTTGTCATTTTCATTATTGATTGCTGTGAGGAAGTTTCGGGTTTACCTTTTGGGGCATCAGGGAGTTGTGAGGACAAACATGCCTCTCTGACAAGCCCTGTAGAGGCCTTCCACAGCTGGCAGGATGACAATATGGTCAATAGAGATTGGTAGATATGGGTTAAAATACGAGCCCAGGAAGGCTATCAAAGCACAAGCCCTTGCCGATTTCATTACAGAATGTTGTTTCAATGAAGTCAGTGGGAAGAATGAGCCCCAAGAAGAGATGAAACAAGCATATTGTCTCCTACCCATCACCTCTACGGGGAAAACCTATGAGTGGAACTTGTATGTTGACGGTTCATCCAGCTTAGAAGGAGGAGGAGCTGAGATAGTGCTCAAAGGACCACAGGGGTTCCTAGTAAAACATGCTCTCAAATTTGCTTTTCTTGTCTCAAATAACGTCTCCGAGTACGAAGCTCTCATCAATAGCTTACAACTAGCAAAAGCGGTAGGAGTCTCAAACTTGAAAATACACAGTGATTCACAACTAATTGTGAACCAGGTGGGGGGAGAATTTGAGGCGAAAGATGAAACGATGGGTTTATACCTACAGCAGGTGAGGGAAATATTGAAGAGCTACCAACAGAGGGGAATTCTTGTGTGTGTTGTTCAAATCCCCAGGTCGAAAAATGCTCTAGTAGACTCTCTCAATAAGATGGCAGTGACAGAAGATTCTACACTTGATGACATCCATATGAAAATACTATCCTCCCCAAGCACATCCAAAATTCTTGAATTCCTCCCTATACAAGAAAAAGCATCTTGGATGGATCCCACAGTTCAATTTTTAGAGATAAGAGAACTCCCGAGAGACCGCAAAGAAGCTCTCAAGTTATCCCTGAGAGCATCCAGATTCGTATTGCTGAATGGAAAATTGTACAAGAGAGGGTATCATATGCCCCTTTTGAGATGCCTATCCAAAGAAGAGGCAGGGTATGTTCTGAGAGAGGTACATGAAGGAGTCTACGGGAGTTATATTGGAGGACGAGCTTTGTGTAACAAGATTATAAGGCAAGGATACTTCTAGCCCAGACTCTTTAAGGATACTTCAGAATTTGTGAAGAAATACGACTTCTGTCAGAGGTACGGTAATGCTATCCATATTCCTACCAATAGTCAGATCCCTATTCTAGCCCCATGGCCTTTCGCGCAATGGGGAATTAACATTTTAGGTCCATTCCCCCCAGCGCCTAGACAAAAACGTTTCATAATTCTTATTTTGGAGTACTTTACTAAGTAGGTCGAGGCCGAAGCTCTAGCAACAATTACCGCTCAAAAAGCCATAAATTTCCTTTAGAAGAATGTGATATGCAGGTTTGGGGTGCCAAAAATATTGATCTTTGATAATGGGAAACAATTCGATTGTGTTAAGTTTAAGGAATTTACAAAGGGGCTCAACATCGATCATCGGTTTAATTCTGTTTCTCACCCACAAACCAACGGGCAGGCTGAGGTATCTAACAGAACCATTCTTCAAGGGCTAAAGAAAAGAGTCGATGGTACTAGAGGCAATTGGGCAGAGGAGTTACCTAGAATTTTATGGGCATACAAAACTACTCCGAGGACCCCCACTGGGGAAACTCCTTTTTCTCTAACTTATGGAACAAAAGCTGTCATCCCCGTGGAAGTAGGAGTTCGTACTCAAAGGGTAAAATGTTGTGATCTAGAGAAGAATGAAGAAGAGCTAAGAATAAATCTTGATCTACTCGAAGGCTTAAAGGAGGAAGCCTCTGTCAGGATAGCAGAACAAAAAAGAAGAGCAGCCAGCTATTTTGATGTTAAAGTCAAATCCAGAACTTTGAAAGTAGGAGACTGGACACTTAGAAATTTGAATGCCACTGGGAGAAGAGAAGGTCAGGGGAAGTTATCACCCACATGGGATGGACCCTATAAGATAATGGGGGTTATTCGTCCTGGAACCTTTTACCTAGCTGACCTGGAAGGGAATCGCCTCCCATATGCATAGAACTCACAGCACCTGAAGAAGTATTATCAGTAAGAAATTATGTTTCTTGTATGGTTTTCTTTATTTTGTAAGGATAACAGGAACTCCTCTCTATCCTTTATGATGAATATGTCTATGTATTTGGAGTTCACTATTTCCTCTGTTATGTATATCTATGAATGAAAGATGCTTTCTCCCTCATAGAGAAGGGAAGCATTTTTTGATGAAATCTGACAATATTTCTATCTTACAATTTCTTAGTCTTGGTAATCTCTTAATTGTGTACAAGAGTAAAACCAAATGCCACGAAAGATCCTATGAGAAAGTGATACATTAAATTCTCAAAATTCATGAGCTAATATCTATATATTCCTTCCTTTTCAACGTGAAAAGGACATCTCCTTAAGTGAGGTGAACCGAGAAAAGAATGCATTCAATTATCAAAATAAAGTTAAGTCTCCAGAAGTGAGAAAAAACATACCATCAAAGACGCCAAAGACGTCAAAAAACACCTGCGCAGAATTTCTCTCAGGAAATTCTCTGAGTCCACAATCAACATGTTGACAATCAAATAAAGCACAAGCAAAACAAGGATGAAAAAGTATATTCTTCAACAAACAACCAGACTATTCAAAATAAATGCCTTAAACAGGCGAAGCTGTTCTATGTGGATAAACACACCACAGGCTATCACACTTAACTATCCAAAAAGTTAAGACGAGAGTTATATCTAACTAGAAGTAAAGCTAAATTGCATCACCCTCCAACTACGAGCTCTCGGGTTCATCGACCTTGGTGGGGGAGGAAGAGGGAACAACATCTTTTTCCTTGCTCTCCGGAGGATCTTGAACCACCTCCTGAGACTCTACCTCACTGGCAGGAAGAGCTAGCATCCCTGTGACAACATCACCAGTGTCAGGCTTTCCCTCTCCGGATTGATCCTTTCCCCAGTTATCACCTGAATCTTCACTAACAGTGTCAAAGGCAGAAAAATCTTGGTTGGGGAAACATTTTTTAATCTTCTTCAGCAAAGTATGCCACCCAATGGTGTAGTATTCTGCAGTATAGAGGTAACCTCCTCACTGTACTCGTCAGACCTCCTAAAACTTTCAACAGCTCTCTCGACAGCTTTCTGGACAATAACCTCCTTCTCACCCTCTTTGTCGAGCAGATCCTTCTTCAACCAGAGAATTTCTTGGCGTATTTTCGAGGTAAGCTCAAAGGATTGCTTCCTCTCGAATTCCAAATGGGTAACAACTTTTTTCAATTCTTCAAAACTGTCAGCCAACTTGGCAGGACGATCTTTGAGATTCTCAATCTCTTCCTTCAAAGAGTCATTCTCATCAAAAACTTTGTTGATTTCTTCTTGGAAAGACACAGTCTTCAGCTCTAATTCGTGAATGGTCCCGGAGAGCAGCATTCAAAAAATAAGAAACGATTTAGAGTCAAACAAAAGAAAACCACAGAAAGACGAAGAAAAGAAAAACAGAACGATGCCATACCAATTGGGCGCCATGAGCTAAACGAACGGGCAAGGAAGAGCCGGTTGTGTCTTGATGAATAATATGTTCATTTGAGCCAATGTAGAGAGTTCGGAGAAATTCGGAGTACATAATTCCTTGAAGAGAAAATCCCACTCTAAGGTCCCTGTTAATCAGGAGAGTGGCTAGGTTCTGAATAGGAGTGTCTGGAGTGACATCAAACATAGGAGTGTTGTCAAGATCAACTTTGGGAGCCTTCTCCCTTTTGAGCATAGTACTCCTGCCATTAAGGCTAGCCACAGCCTCCTCAGCAGTTAAGGCCCCATACCCTTTTGACTTCTTTGAAGGGAATTTCTCCCCTTCTCCTTCAGAATCAGACTCAGTAGTCACGTCAGTTGGCTCAAAAAGCACCTTCTTTCCTTTTCCTTTATAGGTAGGCGGAGGAGCTTTTCTCTTCCTCTATTCTGTCTTGACTGTGGGGGGATCCTTTATTACCACAGCGGCAGCCTTCTTTCGAGTCATCACCCCGGAGTAAAGCTCCACCCGCTTTTCCATAGAGACATCTGAGTCCTTAGTCTCAACGGATTTACCCCCAGAGACACTTGATGCTCGCTTGCTTTTGACTTTCACCATACGCATAACATTTGCAGGTGACAGTTTGAATTTCACCTCCTTGGACGACGCCATAGTCTTTTGATAAACTAAACAGAAAATAACAGCATTCATTAAAATAAAATATTGGCATTAGGCGTTTCTATCAAAAACTACCAATACAAAAACATTACAACCTACCCTAATCCTTCAAAGGGCGACCTGCTATGATGCTTTGAATATCATAAACCTTACCCTCTCTCGCAATCATCTCGAAATTAAATTTTTCTTCCTCAGTAAGACTAGGCAGTTGTCTTACCTCCTTAGGAGCCTCCTGCCAGTCCAAGCTAAAACCCCACTCATTCAAAAGGCTGTTATTTTCCCTCAACCTAGCCACTAGAAACTTGTTCCTCCAAGATTTATCAACATCAGGGGAATTACTAAAAAGCACCAATTTAGGACAAGCATTGAATGTACTGAACCCACTAGGCAACCTCTTATACTCGAAGAAATGCCTAACCAAATTGACACTAGGGGAAATCCCTAACTTTTCACGTAAAATACGAAAGGAAGAAATCACTAAAATCCCATGAGGAGTCATAAACCTGGGACATCTACAATAAAATCTGAAAATCTCTATGAAAAAGGGAGAAGGACGAATGTCTAATCCAAACTCTATTTGCTTCACAAAAAGGGTCATCTCTATGATATCCCTCTGAGCATCCGACAACTCAAAGGAATTTCCAGGAACCCACACTCTCTCGTTCCTAGAAGGCACTCTAATTTGAATGGCCTTACCGTCATAAGACCGACCCTTCAAAGCTTTTATGAAATGCTTGAAGGTAGCATTAGAGATAAACTTATCTAACTCAAGTTCCCCACTCATAATTACGTGAAATAAGAAGAGAAAATAAAGAAATGTCAGAGGCTTACCTATTCCACATAAGTGAAGCTTGCCCAGAAACCCTAAGAGGAATGCACTGTCAGAAACAAGAAAGGAAGGAAATACTAGAAGAGCAAAACGAGAAAGAGATTTAAAAAGAAGATGGAAGATTTTTAAGTCTCTAAAAGTTATATTTAATGGGGAGAAGATGAAAAGCTCGGTGGCTACACATGAAAACATGTCTAAAAATTTAACTCCCTACCAACCGCATATTGGGGAACGTGGGGTGATTGACTGCCGTCAGTAAAAGTCTGAAATTTGTAGGTAACCATCGCCACTTGTCACTCAAGGGAAATCCAAAGCGAAAAATTCCCCTGAGACCAAATGCAGTCTCAGGACTGTAGGGGGGACTACTGATGATACATTAAAATATCCACCTAATGATAAAGAGACACGTGTACAAAGGCTCTCTCTCCTGACACGTCAGCTATCTTTTAACTTGTTGACCCACCAACTAGGACTCTACTGTGCTGAAGAAGACCCCTGAGCCTCTAAGGCATCTCTAGTGACTCTCAGGATAATCGTATCTCTTGAGATTCAAATATAGCACCATTCTGACGTGCATTAAATTCATGTTCACCTACTTCACTTTTGCAGATGCAGTCACTGTTCCTTAAAGCAACCTCACATGCCCCTATATTTTGCTGTAGCGTCAGAACCCTTGACCAATCATATCACACTCTTCTACCAACTTCATGCAAATAAAAAGGGACCAAATGGAGAAAAATGGGATTATTCTTTTTTACTTCTTCTTCTTCCTTTCGAATGCTTCTTCTCTCCTTCTTGCTACTGAACCAGATAGAGCTACCATTTCCCATTATTTCTTCTCTTTCTTTCCTTTTTTCTTCTCTTATTTCTTTATCTTCTAAAGTCTACTTCACCTTGAATTAGATAATCCTTATAAGAAACCTCTCTCATTTGACCGTCGGAGGGGTTTTAGAATCTCTAAAACCCTTTTGACCATTGTTTGTTGACTAAGTGTAGGGGTCCAAGTGCTGAGCTGGAATTGGAGGTTTGAAGTACCCACCATCAAGGTCTAATAAGGAAGATTTTTGTATGATTTTATGGAGTATATGGAGACAAAGAAATAATTGGTTATGGAATAATCAGTTTATGTTGCTAACTTAGTGTGTTCGAATTGCATGCTATAGATGTTTTACATGCTTTTCAGAATGCAAATGCAGCTCTGGGAGTGACATCTTCGGGCAGTCATACAACTCGGTCTCAAAAATGGTGTTTGCCTCCATAAAATCATTCCAAATTAAATATTGGATGCGGCTTTGGATGTTGCCAATAAAAGAGTTACCTTTGGTATGGTTTTGCGGGATTCTGGTGGCCATTTTGTGAAAGGTTTTTCAAAGTTTTGTCCAGGAAAGTATTCTCCTTTTATGGCAGAAGCTTGTTGTTTAAAGGAAGCTCCTAGTTGGATCAAGAGCTTGGGTTTATCAAATATCATTATAGAAATGGATGCTAAGGAAGTGGTAGATGCTTTCAATTCTTTCTCGTAGGATTTTTCAGAATTTGGTGCTATTATTGGTGCTTGTCGAAAACTGATAGATCAGTGTCCTAATTCCTTAGTCAGGTTCGCAGGGAGGAAAACGAACAAAGCATCTCATTCTTTAGCTAAGATGGCGTTTTCATTTTATTCTCTTACTATTTGAGACCAGGTCCCTACCTTTCTTGGTGATATCTTGTTTGCAGATGTTAACCACTAATTGTGGTCCTCTTTTTTATTAATAAAGTATTTTGTTTCTTAAAAAAGAAAAAACTAATTTTCAATTATTGTCTTTTGTTGTTTTTTTTCTTTGTATATTAAAATTAATACTTTTAAATATATCTCCTTGCATTTAGTTTTAATTTTGCTTGTATATATTTTAAGTTTTTTATAAGATAATGATATTTTATTTGTGAGGGGAAAAATTATTTGGTAATTGCTATACTAAATGATGAAAAAATCCCTCACCATTTGAAAAAAATTTCAAAGTTACTGAGTAAAAATGCATTGGAATTGTCAAGAATATGGTATTAAGAGAAAATAGGGTTGAGGGAATGGTTTTTTTTCTTATTTCTTTTCTTTAATACAAAGGTATATATAGTATTTACATACATCTATCTTTGGTAATCTAATCACATAAATCACTCCTAATTTACATAAATCAATCCTTTGATTTCCTCCCTCAATCTTCTCACTTCCTAATTTGTATTTATTCTATTTATATTATTCAGCACTCCCCCTTAAGTTGGTGCATAGATATCATCAATGCCCAACTTGTTTAGTGAATCATAGAACACTCGGCTGGAGACAGCTTTCGTGAGTACATATGCTAACTGGTCTTCGGACTTTACAAAAGGAAATTTAACTATCTTTGCTTCAAGTTTCTCTTTGGTAAAGTGTCTATCTACTTCCACATGTTTAGTCTAGTCATGTTGAACCGGATTATGCGTAATCTGAATAGTTGCCCGATTATCACAATACAAATTCATCTCTGTTTCTTGAGGATAACCAATCTCACTTAGTAAGCTTTTTAGCCAGAGAAGCTCATACAACCCTTTTGATATACCTCTGAACTCGGCTTCTGCACTTGATAGAGCAACCACTTTCTGTTTTTTACTTCTCCACGTGATGGGATGACCACCTACAAAGGTGAAGTATCATGATGTTGACTTTCTATCTGAGCTTCCTGCCCAGTTAGCATCTGTGTATCCATCAATATTCAAGTGATTGTACTTTCTGAACATAATTCCTTTTTCGGGTGATGATTTTAGGTACCTCAAAATCTGGAATACTGCCTTCAAGTGATCTTTACCTGGATTATGCATAAATTGGCTTACCAGACTTAACTCCATATGTAATGTCCGGTCTAGTATGAGATAGGTAGATCAACTTCCCTACCAATCGTTGGTACTGGTCTTTATCTATTGGCGTTTGATCCATCAATTTATCATTTTGAGTAATAGGTGTGTCTGTCGGTTTATAATCGAGCATTCCAGTCTCTGTTAGTAGGTCAAGTATATATTTCCTTTGGGAAAGGAATATGCCTTGTTTCGATCGAGCTACTTAAATGCCTAAGAAGTATTTCAAACCCCCAAGATTCTTCATTTCAAACTCGCATGCCAAGTGTCTTTGTAGATTTGAGATTTCCTCCTCGTCATTCCCTGTGATGATCATATCATCAACATATGTAATCAAGGCTGTTATTTTCCCATCCTGATGCTTTATGAACAGGGTATGATCCAAGTTACTCTGCTTCAACCCATGTTTCTTCATTGCTGAGCTAAACTAACCAAACCATGCTCGTGGGGACTGCTTTAGACCATATAATGCCTTTTGCAGTTTACACACACATCCAGCTTGTGAGGAAGTGAAGCCCGGTGGAATATCCATGAATAGCTCTTCCTCTAGATCTCCATGTAAGAATGCATTTTTTATATCAAATTGATGAAGAGGCCAATCTAAATTTGCAGTGAGAGATATCAATACCCTTACTGTGTTTAGCTTTACGACCGGGGAGAATGTCTCTTGGTAGTCAATTTCGTGAGTTTGAGTATACCCATTTGCCACAAGTCTTACTTTATATCTTTCTATCGATCCGTTTGCTTTGTGTTTGATAGAGAACACCCACTTGCACCCTACAGTTCTTTTTCCCTTTAGCAGCGGAATAAGAGTCCAAGTACGATTCTTTTGGAGAGTAGTCATCTCATCATTTATGGCTTGAGTCCATTGAGGTTCTGTTAATGCCTTTTATACATTACTAGGAACACACTCAGCAGAGAGCTTATGTGCAAAGGCTTTTAAAGGCTCTGAGAGTCTCTGAGTAGATACATGCTGAGCAATAGAATATCTTCCTTCCTTATTTTCTCGGTCGGGTGAGTATCGGTTTGGTGGCTTTCCTCGATTATGTTTGAAAGGTAATTTATGAGTAAAAGAATTTAAATTTGAAGGAGAGTTTGAAGACTGTACTTTAGGAATATTCTCAGGAGATAAATCACTTTGGACTGCAGAGGGAGGAGTTTTTGAGTTTCCAAGCTCGGTTTGGTCTTCGCCAGTATACTCGGACGCCGAGTTTCCATTTCCTTCATCATGCTCAGAGTTTGATTCCGAGTTTCCATTTCTTTCATGATGCTCGGAGTTAAATTTTGAGTTCCCATCTGTTCCCTCAGTATACTCAGAGATAGATTCCAAGCTTCCTCCTGATCCCCAGCTTAGCCAGTTTTCTGATACCCAATTCTTTTCTTCACTTGTATTCTCCCCCTGAAGAAAAGAATGAGAATCCCGTTGTATAAAGAACATTTCAGATTCCTGAAATGTGACATCCATAGTGGTGTACAGACGCTGAGTAGTAGGATCATAACACCGATACCCCTTTTTATGACCTCCATATCCTAAGAAAACACACCGGACAATACACGGATCAAGTTTGGTCCTCTAGGTTTTAGGGAGGTGAACATAAGCTACTGAACCAAATACTTGAGGTGGGAGCATTAAAATTGAAGGTAAGTGTACATGCCAAGCAAGTGTCTGAAGAGGAGTATGAAAGTCCAGAACCTGAGATGGCAGCCTGTTCAAAAGATAGACTGCAGTGAAAACCGCATCTGTCTAGTATCTCTTTAGAGCCTGAGCAGTAATTAGGAGAGCTCAAGCTGTCTCGAGTATATGTCTATTTTTTTGTTCTGCAATACCATTTTGTTGTGGTGTTTAAGAACATGAGGACTCATGGTGTAAGCCGTGAGTTTGAAAATACTGTTGAAAGTCATGGTTAATATATTCCCCTCCATTATCTGAGTGAAGAATTTGTATCTTAGCTGAGTATTGAGTCTTGATCATGTTATGAAAAGATATGAATATGTTAAATACCTCACTTTTATGTTTCATCAAATATAACTAAGTCATACGTGTATAGCCATCAAAAAAAGTAACAAACCATTTAAAACCCGAAGCGTCTAAGTAAGGAGAGGGTCCCCAAACATCAGAGTGAATTAATGAGAAAGGTAAAGTACTTTTATTCAAGCTAACTAGGTATGGAACACGATGAATTTTGGCTAGAGTACATGTATGACACTTAAACTTGGACTCAACTGACCTAGAAAACATGCTCGAAAATAAGTGCTTTATGTAATTTAAGGATGGATGTCCCAATCGGTGATGCCACAGCATGATCTGCTTGTCATTTGTACTAAGCTGCTGTACAATATTTACTTTGCCAAGACTAAAGTCGTCCATGTAATATAACCCCCCCCCCCCTCTTAGTACCACGACCAATAATCTCCTTTGTAAGAATATCCTGAAACAAACAAAAAGTAGGATACATTAGTGCACAACAATTTAATTCCTGAGTGGCTTGTCCTACAGAGAGGAGTTTTTTTGATAGTGAAGGAACTAATAAGGTGTCTGGCAAAGAGAATGAGGGGGATAATGCAACTTTTCTAGCTCCATAACTGGATACGTCATTCCATTGGCATTTGCAATACAAGTTCGTTTTGGTTAGGTATATGTCACTAAGTCTTTTTTATCAAAAGTCATATGGTCGATGGCACCAGAATCAATAATCCAGTCAGTTGAAGTTCCCTGTTCAAAATAATATAAGCCACAACTAGTGTTACCTGAACCATTAAGAAGCTCGGTTGTTATAGTAGGAGACTCATTATCCAGCACTAGAGATAGTTGAGACTCGGTAAGTGCTGCTCGGCCTATGGTGTGTGTTGCTTGCTCAGGACTCTTACCCGTATCTGCTTCACATTTCTTTTTCAGATCTTGCCACCATTCAGGATACCCATGTAGTTTGAAGTAGGTTTTGTGGGTATGCTTAGGGTTTCCATAATGGGTACACCCTTCATCAGTTCCCTTCATCTTCTTCTTTCCATTAGACACAGGTGATGATGATCCAGTTCTGGCCATCTGGAGACTTGGTAAGTGAGCCTTGTATCCTCTAGACACCATTGTAGCACTCTATATTGACTCAGTATTGCTTAGTATGACAGCTTGCTTGATATCTTCTCTCCGGACTTGAGCATATGCTTGTTCAACCATAGGGAATGGTTAGATCCGCAGTACATCACTCCGAACCTTGTCTAAACAGTCATCTAGTCCGTCCAGAAAGGTATAGACTCTGTATTCTTGGAGATTAGTGTTATAGATATGTATTTCCTCTGCACATTTCATCGAGTTTGGTCTTCGAAAGTCTATCTCCCTCCACAGTCCTTGGAGATCATTATAATATGATTCAATGGATCCTCTAGCTTGCAGCATCCGAGTTACTTTCCTTTTTAACTCATACACCTGGGAGGTGTCTGAGCCATCAAAAAAGGTTATGGCAATAGAATCCCATACCTGTTTGGCAGTCGGGTATCGAATGAAGTTGCCAATCAGAGATGGTTCCATTAAGTTTATCAGCCATCCTTTTACCACAGCATTCTTAGTTCTCCACTTTCAGAAGGTTGGATTTGTAGGCTCGGCTGTGAAGTGTCATCGAGAATGTATCCAAGTTTGTCTTTGCCTGCTATGTACATCTCCATTACTTGAGACCAAAGAGCATAGTTTTTCCCATCAAGTTTGATACCCATATGAGTACCGAAATTATCAGGATTCGAAGTCAATGGGGTCAGGGTCTGATTTAATGCTTGTTGCATTTTTATCGTTAGTTCATCTAGAATAGCAGCAGAAGGCTTCTCTCCTTTCGCCACCGGGTCTGTTAATTCTGCAATTGTTCTTGATTTTCTTCAGAGCCTAAGGATTGTCCGCTCTGATACCATGTCAAGAATATGGTATTAAGAGAAAATAGGGTTGAGGGAATGATTTTTTTTCTTATTTCTTTTCTGTAATACAAAGGTATATATAGTATTTGCATACATCTATCTTTGGTAATCTAATCACATAAATCACTCATAATTTACATAAATCAATCCCTTGATTTCCTTCTTCAATCTTCTCACTTTCTAATTTGTATTTATTCTATTTACATTATTCAACAGGAACAACAAATGAGCGGCATCTTCATTGAAACTCCCACAAAAAGGGAAGCAATTTTGCAAGATTGGGCACAAATTCAAGTCAAAGAGACGATCTCTAGTAGGTAATTGTAGCAGCATTCCAAACTAAAGGAAAAGTTTTATTATGGCTGAGACCATGCACGTTTAGTCACATTTTACGTAGAACAAAAGAAAGGTATCGGGTCCTATGAGTTGTACAAGTGGCAGAAGATGTGGATATCCTGTTGAGGAGACCAGAGATCGAACCCCAACCCCCTATCTCCTTCCTTATGGTGTTGAAATTTAACCACTAAATCTAATTGTCAAAAAAAATAAAGGTATCGGTTAGAGGGATTTTGTATACAAAAGCAAGATGTAATTTCTGTACTGAGAATCCCAAGCGACCAGCGGAACGCCATACTAATTTATCAGACGGTTCCATTCCACTATCTTTGTTAGCCGAATTACTTGCAACAACCAATCAGCCAAAGAGATTTCAGCAGTTATCAAGGGGCGCACCCAAAAAGCTTTCATGTTCACATTAATCCATCTAATCCAAGATACCACCCATGTCCACCACGAAAAGCATAAGGAAGTGTGGATAATTTGGCTAATGCTGAAAACAACATCCATCCATCCACTGTGTAACACGACCACACCACTTGTCCGTCCAAGAAAGAACGTACGGGAACCGGTTTTCTCTCTGTATCTCTATGTGAACCTAAAGCATGCCAGATTTGCATTTTAATAAAGATAAACTGCGAAATGTGCATCACGAAACTCCTTTGCAAAAAACACTTGAATTTATTTGTGGGCGATGCGATGT
>CATIWK010125137.1:0-12379 GCA_949634005.1 Mallotus japonicus
ACTGCAAATAACCCAACCGGGGTCTACAACTCAACCAAAAGCAATATTAAAATAATAATAATAAAAATATTAAGGTCTATTATTTCCAAAACTATTTTAAACATAAGATTTAACTGAAATTTTAATTAAAACAATTTGAGAACTTGTGTGTATATATATATATCATTAAAATCATTAATACTAAAATAAGTTCTTAATATCATTAATATATCAAAATTAATTATTAATATATATCACATGCTAAAATAATAAATATAATAAAACTCAAATAAATAAGTTTTATTAATTTTAAAAAAAAATCAATAACCATTAATATATATATATATATATCAACCAAAATCACCAAAAATACATAAAAATAATTTAATTCACCCAATAATTATTTTAATAATTAAAATCAAATATCAACAACAATTAATATATATATACATATATATATTAAACAAAATCACTAATATACATATTAGTAATTTAAATTACAAAAAAATTCCTTTAATACATAAATTAAATATCAACAAAAATTAATTATTAAAATCATTAATTCTCTACAATTTATCAAAACTCAAGTTTAAATAATATATATTTACATATATATTATTTTTTCCAAAATTATAATTAATAAATTTTCTAAAAACCCAAAAATCAATAATAATTTTTAAAAATTATAATTAACAAAATTTTACTCAAAAACTCAATAATTAATAAAGAAATTAACTCTTAAAATCATTTAACAATAACTAAAATCAATTAACAACAATTAAAATTAAAAACCCCTAAATTAACTAAATTAAAATCAAATAAATTCAGAATTAACACTTAAATAAAATTTACTAAATAATAACCTAAAACTCAACAACACTTAAATCAACTAAAACAACGATTAACTAACCTAACTAACCAAAATCAACTAACTAATGACCAAAATTAAATCAACATAAAGAAAACAGAAATTAACTAAACTAACCAAAGAAATCACAGCAAAAGAACCGTAGAAGGAAGGCTCACTTGAGCTTAGGGTGGAAGTCTGCAACCTCAGGCGAGAAAGGAAGCATGAAATGCAGTCTGAGGTTAACTGAGGTACCGGTCTAAAGCTTGAAGACAACACCCACCTGATGCAGCTGCTGCTCGCGCGAGGAAGAGGCCTGGCCTTGCCTGTGGTCGACCGGAGCTTACTGATGAAGGTGACCACTGATGCAGCTTGAAGACCATATCGCACCAGAGGGGAAATCACGCACAAGGAGAAGAAACTGCTGCTGCGAAGTGAAGAAAGGGGTGATGATGGCGAAGGGGCTCAGCAAAGGAAAATGATGGTGAAGGCAAAAAAAAAAAATCGAAGAAGAAGAGAGAAAGAGTACCAGCTGAAAACAGATAAGAAGAAGAAGGAGAAGACAGGGTACTGCTTGCCCGAAAAAGAAATATCCTTGCTTTACATATTTTATTTTATTTTTTTTTAATAAAACAATAGCTTAATTTACAATCACACATTAAAATATGCAAATACACATATATATAAATCCTCAAATACATGTTATATATACATATATATACTAAACAACACACATATAAATGTATATGTATATATATATAATAGCCAAATTAAATTTAATTAAGTTGCAAATGTTAAAATAAAAAAATTAAATGTCAAATAATAAATTAAGTAATTAAATAATGAGTTTTCCAAACTAAATGCACTTTTAAATATTAACGTTTTTATTAAATTTTCGGGTCTTAACAACCTCTGGCCGTACCGCAGTTGCAGACTCTATTTCAGCAGAGAGCTCAGGATATGTCAGTTCTGGCGTATATTTCATGCTTTGAATCTTGTTGGTTTCCATGTCTTTTCAAGTGAGGTGAACGCGAACTGTTTCTACCACAGAGACAGCGTATATTGATAAGCAGCCCTTTCAAGTTGAAGTTATGATTCTAGTTTTAACCCCTACTACACCTATCTAGTATAGGGGTAGGTCAGAGGCAACTGTAACTCAAAGGCCAAAGTAGTTATTATAAGAGGTACAGATAGCCTCTGAACTCGAACTTGAAGCACTTGTGGCTGGGATAGCCAGGGTTGATGAGGGCTTAGTAGTGCTTAACCAAGCATGACAATTGCTTTGAACATGCAATCAAATTAGCTTTATGTGACTATTGTGACGTGGTTGGAGTTTAAAGAATGATTTCTAAGATACTTCTATCCACCTTTGAGGAGAGATAATTGCACGTGGCGACTATTGCACAGAGTAAGAGAAGAGCGGTCAGTTGAGAAGAATACTCATGAACTCTTCAATCTGTCACGTCGTATTGTAGATGTGATGCAGTATAAGAGGAGACTAGTAGAACTGTATGTTACAGGATTAAGTTCAATATCTATTAGCATCCGAGCTGAGGACTAAAATTTAGAGAGTTAATTGCAGATTCAGTCCTTTTGGGTGTAATTGATTTTGATGTGATCCTTAGAATGGATTCGTTATCTCAGCACTATGCCACTGTTGATTGTCGGAGTAAAGAGGTGATTTTCAGAATTCTGAACCATGAAGAATTTAAGTTATGGGTTACAAGAGATCTGTACCTCAGAATCTTATCTCCGCTATCACGGCTAGGAAGATGCTGAGAAAAGGGTGTCAGAGATACTTGGCATTAGTCAGGGATACTACAATGGAGAAGACATCTATCTCAGATGTTCCTGTTGCAAGTGAGTTTCCAGATGTCTTTCCTGATGAGTTGCCAGGTTTACCACCTCATAGAGAGATCGAATTCTGTATGGATGTGGTTCCAGGCATAACTCCTATCTCGATGCCGCCCTATAGAATGGCTCCTGCTCAATTGAAAGAGTTAAGGAGCAGTTGTAAGATTTTCTGGACAAGGGTTTTGTAAGACCTAGTGTTTCTCCTTGAGGTGCACCAGTCCTGTTTGTGAAGAAGAAGGACGGTACACTGGGATTGTGCATTGAATACAGAAAGCTAATTAAGGTGTCAGTTAAGAACATATATCCTCTTCTGAGGATAGATGATTTGTTTGACCAGCTTCAGGGTGCACAGTACTTTTCCAAGATTGACTTGAGGTCGAGTTATCATCAGTTACGGATCAGTGAAGCCGATGTTCCTAAAATGGCATTACGCACTAAATATGGTCACTATGAATTTCTGGTGATGTCCTTCGGGTTAACTAGTGCACCAACTGCTTTCATGGATATGATGAACAGGGTGTTCAGACCATATATGGATCCATTTGTAGTAGTCTTCATTGATGATATACTGGTGTATTCGAAGAGTATATAAGAGCACTTATATCACTTAAGGACAGTACTACAGACACTGAGAGAACATCAGCTTCGTGCAAAAGTCTCAAAGTGTGATTTCTGGATGAAGAGTGTTGTATTTCTTAGACACGTGGTGTCTAAAGATGGTATTCAGGTTGATCGATAGAAGATTGAAGTAGTGTCTGAATGGCCAAGATCGACGACAATCACTGAGATTTGAAGTTTCTTAGGTTGGCTGGGTACTATAGGAGATTTGTGCAAGATTTCTTGAGAATTGCAACACCTATGACCCGCCTAACTCAAAAGAATGTGAAGTTCGTGTGGTCAGATGCTTGTAAGGACTTTGCCAAATGGGGTAGACAAGTTCACGGTTTACTGTGATGCTTCCAGAGTTGGCCTAGGTTGTGTGTTGATCCAGAATGGTAGGGTAGTAGCTTATGCTTCAAGGCAGTTGAAGAAGCATAAACAGAATTATCCTACCCACGACCTAGAGATGGCTGCAGTGATATTTGCTCTCAAGATCTGGAGACATTATTTATATGGAGTAACTTGTGAGATCTTCATTGATCACAAGAGCTTGAAGTACATTTTCCAGCAGAGAGACCTGAACTTGAGGCAAAGAAGATGGTTAGAACTCCTGAAGGATTATGACTGTGATATCCTTTATCATCCAGGAAAGGCTAATATGGTAGCAGATGCCTTGAGTAGAAAGTCCTTAGGTAGTCTTGCTCACATTAGTGTGGAAAGGAGACCTTTGATCCAAGAGTTGCACAAGTTAGTGGATCAAGGTTTGATGATGAATATAAGCAGATCTGGATGACTGCTAGCTCAGTTCAGAGTCAGAACAGTGTTGAGGAATAGGATCAAGGTAGCTCAGAGCCGAGATCCTGTTCTGGTAGAACTTGAGAAGAATGTTCGAGAAGGAAAGTTCACTGATTTTACACTTGATGATGAAGGTGTTTTATGGATTAGTGGAAAGTTGTGCGTTCCTGATATGGATAATTTAAGAGAAGAGATCCTTGAAGAAGCATATTCTGCAGCTTATAGTGTACATCCAAGTGTTACTAAGATGGACCACAACATTAAGGATCTATACTGGTGGGATGGAATGAAGAAAAATGTAGCTGATTATGTTTTTAAGTGCTTGACTTGTCAGCAGGTGAAAGCTGAACATCATAAGCCTTTTGGGAAGCTTTAACCTCTTCCGATTCCTGAGTGGAAATGGGAGAGAATTGCTATGGATTTTGTGATAGGGTTACCTCGTTCAAAGGATGGATACGATTCCATCTGGGTGATTATGGATAGGTTAACCAAATCAGCTCACTCCCTACCAGTTAAAGCTGCTTATAATGTGTCCAAGTTAGCCAAGCTGTATATTAAGCATATTGTGTGCCTACATGGAGTGCCTGTGTATATTGTATCTGATAGAGGTTCTGTGTTCACCTCTTAATTTTAGCAGAAGTTGCAAGAAGCAATGGGCACTAAACTTGACTTTAGTACTGCTTTCCATCCTCAGACAGATGGTTAATCTGAGAGAATGATCCAGACACTTGAGGATATGTTGAAAATGTGTGTATTGGATCTTGGGGGTAGTTGGGATGACCATCAACCATCGGTAGAGTTTGCTTACAATAATAGCTACCATAGCAGTATTGAAATGGCACTGTATGAAGCTCTGTATGGAAGGAAGTGTAGATCCCCTCTGTGTTGGGATGAGATTGGAGAAAGAGAATTGACTGGACCTGAAATTATCCAAGATGCAGCTGAGAAAGTCGCTTCGATTAGAAGAAGATTGGAAACCGCAGCTAGTAGACAGAAGAGCTATGCGGATCCGAAGCACAAGGATGTTGAATTTCAGGTTGGGGATTATGTATTTTTGAAGGTGTCTCCAATGAAAGGTGTGATGAGATTTGGCAAGAAAGGAAAATTAGCACCGAGATACATTGAACCTTTCGAGATACTGGAGAGAGTTGGCATGGTTGCATATCGGTTGGCTTTACCTCCGAATATGTCTCAAATACGTCCGGTATTCCATGTCTCGATGCTCAGGAAATACATTTCAGATCCTTCGTATGTGTTACAGCCTCTGAGTGTGGAAGTGAATGAATATCTGACATATGAGGAAGAGCCAGTAGCCATTATAGATTCCCAAGTGCGCCAGTTACGTTCTAAGCAGATCCCGATGGTTAAGGTATTATGGAGAAACAACAACATGGACGAGTACACGTGGGAGACAGAAGTTGAGATGCGAGCAGCGTATCCCTATCTTTTTCCTCGATGAATTTTGTATCCCTTTCTTTTATTTGAAATTCGAGGACAAATTTTTGTAAGGGGGAAAGACTATTATAACCCGGTTTTTATGAATAAATTATAAAATTAAATATTGAGATTTGCAGTGTTAATAAATATTTTATTAATGATGATTTCAATATTATGACATTAAACCTTATTTTATGGTTATATACAGTGTTTAATATTTTCTTATTATTTCGAATTTAATTAGTGTTAAATAATATTTGATTATTAGTGAAATTTAATTTAAATCTTTGGTGTTGAATATTATTTTAATATGTAAAATATTTTTATTTAGTAAATTATGTTAATGTAGTGCATTTTAATACACTTTAAATATTGTTAAGTGTGTGTGTATATATATATATATATATATATATATTGTGGTGATTTGGTGGTTAGAGATATTTTTAATAAAATATTATTTTATTTGTTTGTCTTATTGTATAATTAAAAAAAATTTTAAAAAACGTGAAACAAGAAATGGCAGTGGCCATTTCCTTCTTCATTTCTTTCTTTTACTGCTGCTTTTTCCACTTCTTCTTAGACTGACCAGCACCACCATCGCCACACCGGACGCCACGCCACCACCACCTGCTCTTCCCTTCTCCTTCCTCTTCCTCTCGCCGTTGCGTCGTCCTTCTCTCTCTCTCCCTCTCGGCTTCTCTCACGCTGGTCTGTTCTTGGGCTCATCGGAGCCGTTTCAGGCGACGTCACTGGCCGAGAATGGTGTCGATCTGAAGCTCTCTTCACGGGCTTCAATTTCCTTAAGGTGATTTCCTTAAACAACCTCAAATTTAGGTATACTTTTGATGATTTAGTTCAAGGGTTTTGAAATTTATTTGTTGATTTTGAGTGTTGATTTGATTTTATTAGGTGTTAATGCTTTGAGATTAGTTGTTGAAGAGGTTTTTATCTATCTAGATGTGATTTTTATTTATTTTTCTAAAAATATTGAATTTCCGGGGCTCGGGTTATTGTTCATTCGTACTGTTCCGAGCTCGGGAATTATTTTATATTTTTAATAAATTCTACTAATTATTTTAAGCATATTTCATGAAGAAAGTTTATTTAAATTACGTACCGAATTTTTATTATGAATTTTCGTATGTTTATGTAAAAATGTGATTTTTGGAAAAATTAGTATAATTGAGTAATTTTTATATTTTAGTTGATATTATTGCTAATTAATATGTTTTAGGCAATTTTTGAATAATAAATAGCATTAAAATTTGAAGTGTGTTTGCGTGCAGGATTGACTCTACTTTTAGTAGAGAGACGTCCACTTTACAAAGGAGACTCTGCCGAATTTTTGGTAAAATTCTCGTAAAACGTGACATCTGGTCGATCCTAAGTTTTGAGTTTTATCGATTTTTGTCCTACACTAAGTCATTTTCTAGAAATTCTAGAAGAATAAAATTAGGAATTTATTTCTAATAATAATATTATTATTTTCTTAGCTGTACCGCGAGCTAAACCGACCAGACCGGGCCAGCCGAACTGGAACAGAGGAACGCAGTAGTACTGTGAGTTATTATTATATGTATGCATTGCACGTAGAAAATATCATTGGCATCCATATCTTGATAAATGTGCACTTTGATATGTTATATTGCATTAAATGTTAATTATCATTGCTGATATATATATGTCTTTATATATATATATAAATGTGATTGTTGGATGCAATGCACATCTCAATATGATTTTATTATTTAAATTGTGATGTGAATATTAAATGTGATTATTGGATGTTGTTTTATTATTGTTAATATGATTTGTTATTGTGATGTATTATTTTTGAAGGACAGTAGTAGGACGTGCTACCTAGTAGACTACCCTAGGTCTAGATACTAGGATTTGATAAGTATTAATTGACGTGAGATATGATAAAATGAATTGATTATTGAGATTTGTGGATAGAGAGGGGTGTGGCTGCGGGAGCTCGGTTGACGTAGTGTCTCATGGCCAGTCATACTAGTAGCCAGATTGCGGGAGCTCAGTTGACTTAGTGTCTCGGGGCCAGTCATGGCGGTAGTGATACTGCTGGGGCTTGGTCGACTTAGTGTCTCAGGGCCAGTATACTACCAAATTTAATAAGAGAAATATTTTTGGATTTAAAAGAGCCTGTTGGCTAGTGAGATACAATGATTGAGGTTACGGATATTATTAGGGTTCTGCTCCGATCCTCCATCCAAAACTTTATGTATTTATTTGTTTATCATAAATTGTGATTTCGAGCATCTGTGTGAACTGCATGTATGAATTAAATGAATATAAATATATAATTATTATTATATTGATGCTTGAATATCTGTGTCATTAGGGGTGCGTGTATATATGTAATAATAATTCACTCAGTGAGGTCTGACCACCTCAATTATTTTTTTCAAGATCTTTCTAGTCAGATCTCCCCTATTATTCCTATTCGCAGGACCCTTCATTCACCGGTTGATTTATGTAATTTGTAAACCATCACCTTCTTGTATTTTATTAGACGCTGAAGTAGTAGTACATCTTATTGTAGTATTTGTTATTGTTTTAGATTGAGGTTCTATATTTGAATATTTGTATGAGTATATTTTATTATGATATGATATGGAGATCTTTTATATTAATTAAAGTTTTAATTCTGAGGTATTTTTGTGGTATGTTTGGTATGAGTTTTTATTTTAAGGCTTGCTACGGGTTCCAGTTTCGTATGAATTTCCGTTCCCTAGCGCCGGTCATGACTCCCTGGTTTGGGTCGTGACATATTGGCAGCTCGTTTTTATTTAACTACACATGGACTCCCTGGAATTTTATCATTATGCACATTAAATTCTTCCGTAAAAATAGGTATAGCAAAATGATGTTACACTTACACATATAAAACAAAATATATTATTTAGTCCATATATTTATTGAAATATAAAAATATATTTTTATAAATTTATAATATTAAAAGTAAATTAGTAGAAAATATTTTTAAATATTTTAAATTTTGACCAATAAATTTAGTTAATTATTAACATTTATATATTTAGTTAATAAATTCATAATTCAACATATGTAACCTTTTGTAATTGAAAGTCTTATTATTAACATAAACTGTTTAAAATCATTTGTATTTGTATTAGCTATAATCTTATTATTTATAATTAAAAAATATTTTAACTTTTATTGTTATTTATTTATATACTTTAACTGATTTGTGAAAAAAATTATTTGTTTTTTATTTTTTGAAGAATTGTGAAAAAATATATTTAAGTTGATACATCGGGCCTCTTCGAAAATACCTCAACCTATGTGGTGTCTTGGTGAGCAAGCTGACTAGGCATAAACATGAAAATTTTCTTAGCAAATCAACAGTGCATGCAAATAGTACATGGCGCCAATTGTTGAAGGGATCAACAAAGTATATAAGTGTACGTGGTATTTGGTCTGTAAATCTCCTGATGCGCATTCTGGAAAACAACAGTTGATATAAACCCAGGCATGGAAGTTATCAAGGTCGACGAACTGGCTCCACTCTGCGAATGTGGGAATGAAGGGAAAATATGGACCTTAAATACACACCGAAACCCTGGTCGGCAATTCTATTGCTGCAGTGAAAGAAACGTAAGGCACTTGTCCGAATTTCATTAACATATTGTGAATTACGATATAAGATATTAATTTAAAATCAAAAGACTGATCGTGGTGTGGCAACGTAAATGCAGTTGAAGAAATGCTAGTATTTTCTTTGGATCGATCCGGTGTGGACAGATTATCAGCACATGTATGTAAATGGGTTAAGACGGCAATTGCAATTGTTACACGATAAACGTAATGCGGCTCTGATCAGAGCTAGAGAGGTTGGAGCAACAGCTGGACAGCGAGTTGCTGAATCTGATGCAATCAAACAAACCCTGATAGAACACAGAACAGAGCTGGAAGCTCTACGCACTGAAAGAACCCATAACATAGTTGCCATTCAGACTTTAATGACGGTGAATGCTAGTCTTAAATCTGATTATGACAATCTGGTGACAGAAATTGGAAACCTGATAATTGAAATTACTGACCTCAAAAGCCAGATTGAAAACATGGAGCAAACATCTGCACACCAAAATAAAACAACGGACATGTATTTGCTTGGGGTTGGATGTGGAATTGGATTGGCATCTGGCGATGCAGCACGTGCAATGCGGCATTGATCCAAATACAAAGGGCACTTCTGTTTGGTAGTAGTATGCAATGTCATTGTATAGTATGTTGGAATTTTGTGTCGTATGTAATGTAACCTTACTGTGCCCTTAATGCATTGTATGTAACGCATTTCGCTGATGGTCCAGGTTGTGCAATTGCATTGTAGTTCTGTCTTTTTATGTAGTAGTTTTTTTTTATTCTAAATAAAATGGTAATATGTATTTATGCTCAATAGACGCAGAAAAAATTGATAGATGCTTGTAATTGTGTTATAATTTCAAATAAAATAAATGAACATCAAAACAAAATAGATGAATGTAGTGAAAAACAGAGAGACAAACTTAGAGTGAAACTAGCTTTTGAATAGTGACAATATAAAGTTATGGATACTTATATTAACTCAAAAAAAAAATCATTTACTTTAATTGAATATTTCGACTATTAAATTAAATAAAAAATGTTAAACAGTTTGATTTTAACTTTTTTTCTTCACAAATTTTATAAAGAAATAAAAAAATGATAGAAAGTTATTTATAATAACTTTCTTAGAGAAATACATGTAAAAAAAATTAAGTTGATTTTTTCATTTCTAAGAAGAATAACATAAACAAGACAAATAAAAATTTTCAAAATTTCGTTGTAATTATTTACTTACTAAATTGAATTTGAAAAGATATATAAAATCTTGTTCAATCTTGACAATGTTACACAATAACATAGTTTTTTTGAAAATTGAAATGTATTGTTCAATTTTTATAGTTGAACAAGTATAAAACAATCAAATTCAATATTTTTAATATTTTTATATTTAAAAAAATCAATATTTTTAATGTAAATAATAATATAAGTTAACAAACCGGTATAGTTATAATATAGTAATTTAATACATTTTTTATGAAATTGATTTTTAATAGATTAAAAATTATTTAATTATATTTGTTGTCGTTAATATTTGCATAATTAAATATTTTATAAAATTTAATAATTTTAAAAATAATTATTTACTTATATAAATGTAATGTAGTAAGTCATAAAAAAAATATGTTGTCTCATTTGATTTAAATTCTTTAAAATAAAAGTCGACCTAATTAAAATAGCAATAAATATAATATTAACAAAATTACTAATAACTCTCATTAAAATATGAAAAAGTACGTACAATTAGAATTATAGTGTATTAATATGGTTTTTTTTTAGTATGTAGACAACATAATAATAATAATAATAACAATAACAACAACACCACCACCACCCTCAACAACAACATATTTTAATTTTTTGTGTATATTTATTTTTATTATATTTTATATGGATCTTAATTTTTTCATATATTACAAAAATCATTATCATTGTGTGTTATAGAAAATAAAATAACAAAAAAGTTTATAAAAAAATAAAGTCACCATAACAATTTTCCATATCGAATTTTATCGAAACAACAACATATTCTAGTAACAACTAAATCAAACACTCTGAAAAAAAAGCAAAAAGAAAAAAAAGAAAAAAAGCAACAATGTACGCATAACAAACAAAATAACCCAATGCCCCTAATCAAATTGTTTCAACTTGTGTCAACCTTCCTTCTCATCAACCCATATACACTTATTTGATTTACCATTTTGTTTTCAATTATTACCCATTTCAACCAGTTTTCTTCTTTCAATTTAGTATTATTTTTATATGAAATTTTGTTGTTCAGTTATTACTTTATAATTATCAGTTATCGGTGATAGAAATAAATGAAAACAAAGTTATTTTAATTTAAAGTCACCTTGTCCTCTCTTTGTAGTCTAGTGGGTCAGGTGATGGACATTGTAAGATAAGGTCATGGAATCGATACCCCCCCACTACCCATTGACCTCTAAATTGTTCAGAAAATAAAAAGATAAATAAATAAAGTCACCTTAACATATTTTCAATATTTAAGTTCATAATATATAAAATATGCTAGTAACACTTAATTCCTATATATATATATATATATATACTTGAAACTAAATTAGATTAATTATTTTATCATTTATCATAACAAATATTGACGAACCTCAAAAGGACATCAAAGAATATCACTCAACATTTCCGGATACTACTTCATAAGATAAGCGAGGATAATTTTGGACTTGTACTTTGTCAACAAGTATAATATTGGAAGAAAAGTCGGGGTGTTAATTGATGTACGGATTGCTAAATCTTAAACAAGCAAAAAAAATGGATCAGAGCTTTGTTAGAGCTTCAATGATGGGCCGTCATTCGGGATGTCCATAATTGAAATGTCAGTTGGGCCTTCTGAATGTTCAATCAGATTGGGAAATTGCTTTGGTCCGCTATGATGATACCTGATCTCTTACTAGTTAGTGTTTTATATAAGAGTTAGGCTTGTTCTCCAGGGTTGGCCTGTGTGTAATTGGCTAGGCTTGGTCTCAATTAAAATCAATAGTACTGCCACGACCCAAACCAGGAGTCATGACCGGCGCTAAGGAACGAGAATTATCATAACCAGAACCCGTAGCAAGCCTTAAATATAAAATACACATAAAATAATTCATGAAAATACAAAGTAATTAAAACTTTAATTTATAAAATTAGATTTTATAACATAGTACAACAGTACATTAGTACAAAATTCTTAAACTGACAATCTCAGTTACAAAATCAATATTACAT
>CATIWK010125172.1:0-18587 GCA_949634005.1 Mallotus japonicus
CCTTAATAATATACACTGAATTTATGGTGTTATTTGATTGGCAGATATTTATCCCGTTGTATGATAAAAATCACTTTATGTTAATGGTTGTGGACCTATTAGAAGGAGATGCCAAAATATAGGATTCTGGACGAAATCGTTCGGCTATAATGACTGAAGAGTTCAATGATGAAATGATAGTTATTGTAAGTATATTTTAAGTAAATTGATTAATTTTAAAGTTACTTTTACAAAAATAAAAGTTATATATTCTTATTTTATGAATATGTAGTTGAAGACACTTGAACTCTCCTTGATGAAGAATTTGGATTTTATTCTACTCGAGCTTGGATAAAAATTTTAGAGTTCAAAATATCAATATATATCCAAGGGCTAATGCAATCAAATTAGTAAGTATATGATGTTGTGTGATGATTTTATATTAATATCAAAATATGATATGTTTATATTTCCTTATTTTCATAATTTGAATATTAATAGCAATGATTGTGGAATGTTTGTCATCAATAGCATGCTGCGATTGCCAATGCCTAAGAACTTGCATTCAAACAAGTTATTTCGAGATGTAAGTCAATGCCAAGAATTTTCTTATGATCATAATAATTATAAAAATGTACATTTTTAAGAATTTCATTTAGTATGTGATTAAAATGATTCAATAGATATGTTTAAATTAAAAATTGCACTTTACATATTATTTATCTTATTTATTCTTTCATTCTTGATGTTTACAGTATAATTCTGAAGAAGCACGATTTGAAATAGCAAAATGGCTCCTACTCAATGATGCCAACCAACGTAAGGTTAATGTAAAAGAAGCGGCAGCTATATGGTTTTCAACAAAAGAATATTAAGGATTTGATGATATTAGATACAATAAATTATATGTTAATATTTGCCATCATTTTTTTTAGAATTTTTTTTTATAATGGGTAGATACTAATAGTTATTTATCATATTTTGTTTTATGTTATAATTATTATGTCAATTTAGAATATATATCAAACTAAAATATATTATGTCAACTTTACTTGATCATTACATGACTCACAATACATATACTTTATATTATGGTCAACGGGTCATTATATATATGGTGTCATCATGAAAAAATGACTAACATTTGTAGGCGAAACAAGTTACTTATTTTTTTTTTACTTCACCCAATTAATGGGTAATCAAAAATTGACATTTGATAACTTCCCCTCCTTTCTTCTTCTTCTTCTTCTTCAACTTCTACATCCTCTCATCTAATATTTTTGCAAAAATAAATAAATAAATAATAATAATAATACAATAAAAAAAATAAAACCCCTCCCATTGATTTCTGGCCGTAGAATAAGTAGTGTTTCAAATGTAGCGCCTTGGATTGTCACACTTGCAAGTATATCTATGGTGGTCATATTGCTGCATACATGAATGTAATTTTCAGACCAAGTACTATTACTTTCACTAGTCATTTGTATCTTGAGTTCATTAGTACTGATAACTGAAATTTTTTGTGGTTAAAAAATCATGTTTCATTGGATTGCTTTGTGTACTTTCCATAGACCTTGATAGAAAATTCAAATTTAACAGAAAAAATCAGAGCCTTTAAGGTTCTTGGAAAGTAGTGTTGGAAGAAGAGTGATGCAACATGAAAAATCTTCAAGCAAAAATAGACATTGACATCAAAATTTCAAAGATAATGTGAATAAGCATGTTTTTACATGAGAATGGAATTCCATGTATTGTTGATTGAAAAAACAATTTCCTATTTCAAGTGAGGGCTTAATACATCAGCCTGAAATCACCACCATAGCAAGGACATTCTGAAGAGTGTGCGGATCAAGGGTCCAAAGAATTTTAGCAACCGGATCATCCTCTATGATAAGTACACTTTTTGTCAAACTCTTATCTAGTTGGCCTTTCATACAAGTTAAGAAGATTGCATGTATGCATCCTCTGTTTCTCCATGCTTGGATAAGAAGTCTTCTGAAGTATGTGGTCCTGTCCTAATTTCAGGTATAATAAATATGTTAAAGCCTTCGGATTTTTTTTACCATTAATCAGGTTTATCGGCTTTTTAAAAAATAAAAGTAATCTTGAAGGCTATTTTCTATTATTTTGTAATTTTTCGAATTAACATAATATAATTTTAAAAATATTTGATGATATTTTCATCAAAATTTATGAAAATCAATTATTTATTTCAAAAAATAAATAATTTTATTAACATAATTTATATAAAGAAAAAAAGCTCAAAAAATAATAAAATTGTAAATATGTAGATATAAATAACTAAATCACACTTGCTAAAAAAAAAAAACACACAAGCATATTTCTAATAGTAAAGGCGTCTTTTCAAAAAAAAAAAAAAAGGGGCCATCTTCATATTTTTGGCCTTTCAAGTTATTTCCATAGCCTCTAAATTAGGTTTTAAAAATTCCTTTTTTTTTCAGCTGCCGATCAATTGCAAATGTTTTTTTTTTCATGCTTATTGATACTGAACGAAAAAAAAAAATCCAGAGTTCATTACGCAAACACAATAAGCTGTCCACAGTATACGGCCGCCATATGTTGATTACTACCGTGTTGCTCTAACTTTTTTGCATGTAAGATTAACTCAGTCTATCTCTCTCTTAATCTATTTCAGTCTATATCTTTCTTGATCTATCTCAGTCTATATCCTTAATCTACATATTTGGATAGGGATTTAGGAGAATCTCTGTAATTAATCATATACAAATAGCAGTGTTATTATTGAAAAAAAATTGATTTCAATCGATAATGATGTAAATACATGATTCTATTATAGTTTTGATTGATTGTAAGCTGAATTGTATTTAGTTAATTATACTGATTGGAAAGCTTGTAGTTGATATAATAAAACTCAATAAATGACATTTGAAATCAATTTGTCACAATTTGAAATAATTGATTTTAAACTTGGAGAAATCCTTTTTAAAAAATAAAGCTTGTTCCTCTGTTTGTGTGAGTATGTGTGGTATATATGCGATAGATTGATTATGATATAACTTTTCTTATTACAGGTGTAGCATCATACTGCTCTTTAATTTCAGAATACATCGAAAGAATACACAACTGGTTTGAAAAATAGGAATTGATGTCTTCTAATCTCATAATGGTGGAAAACTCTGACAATTTATTTATGTCATTAGATCATGGAAGTGAAGGTAACAGTAAACAAAGCAATTCACAATCTTTTTTTGAAGAAAGCAGTTTCATATTTGCAGAAAGTGGACGAAAACAATTAAAGACACCAACGCCAACTTCACAATTTAGCCAAAACAATATATCAGAGGATTTGCTTGGCAAGGTACCAAAAGATGTTGAATTTTGGACGTCAGCAGATGTATGTGGTATATGTTTTGAAAGTGTTGATCAAGCGAAGGAATTCTACAGGGCATATTCAGTGAAAATGGGTTTCAGCGTACGAAGAAGTAACATGATAACTAATACAAGCAAATCACTAATCATTATGAGGAGATGGGTTTGTAGTCGTGAGGGGGATAGAACATAGTCAAATCGGGAAAAAGAAAATCGCAAACGAAGGGCTAGAGCTTTGACCAGATGCCAATGTAAAGCATCTCTTATAATTAGGTATGATGCTTCAATCTCTTCTTGTAAGGTTACAACATTTATTTCATATCACAATCATGACATGGCAAAAAAGGCTCAAACCCAATTCCTTAGATCCAATAGATCAATAGACATTGGCCAAGCTTTAGAAATAAGTACAATGAAAAACTCTGGAATAAAAACCTGTTAGATTATGGATTACTTTGTGAACACATCTGGTGGTTATGAGAATGTAGGTTTCATAATCAAAGACCTTTATAATTTCTTAAATTTAAAATCAAGAAATTTAAAAGTAGAAAGTGATGTTGATTCAGCTTTAGCATATTTATCAGCTCTGAAAGAATACGATCATGGTCTCTATATTAGATATGAGGTTGATATGGACAACATACTTTGTCGTATTTTCTGGTCAGACTTGTGGTCTAGGATGGATTATGCCTTATTCGGTGATGTATTGGTGATTGATTCCATATATAGGACAAATGCATTTAGATTGCCACTAGTCATGTTTGTAGGAAAAAACACTAGTCATGTTTGTAGGAACAAACCACCATCTGAATAACATAGTTTTTGGTTGTGCATTGGTATCTGAAGAAGATACAATTTCTTATGAATGGGCTTTTTACACTTTTATTCATGCGATGGGAGGAAAAGAACCACAATCTATTATATCAGATGGAGACAGAGCAATCATTAGTGCTATTGCAACTGTGATACCGAAAGCAAAACACAGACTTTGTACTTGGCATCTAATGCGAAATGTAAGGCAAGTTAGCACATCACCAAATTTTTTGGATTCATTTGCTAAAATCATGCTGAAAAATTATTCACTTACTGAATTTGAGTACAAGTGGAAAATATTTATTCAGAAGTACAAATTGAATGGAAATAAATGGATGGAAGAAATGTATAAAAAAAGGAAAAGTGGGCCCAACCTTTTTTCTTTGGGAATTTCTTTGCTGATATGACGACTAGTCAGAGGTGTGAGAGCACACATGCATACCTCAATCGGTTTTTGAATACAAATTTAAGTTTGTTGAATTTTGTCAAGCAATTTTTCAAAGCTTTAAACAGGAATAGACAAAATGAGATGCTTCAAGAATATAATAACCATCAGTCAGAGCAGGAACTTGGGACACACTTGTTGTCTATTGAGAAATCTGCAATAGCGCATTACACTCAATCAGTGCTCGTTGATGTAATATGAAATTTATATAGACTTTTTTTTAAATTATTTATTATTGACTTAATAACCGCTTTAATAGTACATTGAATGAAACAATATTAATAATAATATATATGCTTATTGTAATTTGAAAATGTAGGTTTGCAAACAAATGAAAGATGAAAAACTGATGTTGCTAACCTCAGAGGAAGAAAATCATGAGTTAGGATGCAAAACTTTTAGATTGAAGAGATACATGAAAGAGAAAAGGGATCGGTATGAAAGGAAAGTAAATTCAGTAAGATATTTTGAGAAAGATCATACAATGTCTTGCACATGTGGCCTGTTTGAAGGCGCAGGTTGGCCTTGTGTACATATGTTTGCAGTAAAGAAATATTGCAATTTGAGTGCCATTCCACTTAAAATGCTAAATAGTAGATGGAGTAAACATGTGATACCAGGAGGATAAAGAATGAACTCAAACATTTCTATCTCAGTTACACAGATGAGGGAGATAAGATTTGGATCCTTGCATGGACAATGCTTGCAGTTGTGCAATATTGTTTCTAGATCAGAAGAACTTTACAAGGAAGCTATGTCTAATGTTATACATTTAACGAATTGCATGTTACAGTTGTCAAAGCACAAGAAAGAACCCATGACACATAAAAGACATTGAAGTAATACCATCTTAAAGGATCCTATTGTTACACACTCGAAAGGATCTCAATCTGAAGCCAGTAGAAAAAATCAAGGTAAAAGGCTATGTGGAATTTGTAAAAAACCTGGTCACAAAAAAACGATATGCAAGGACCAAAAAGCAGCATTAAGTAATCAAAAGGAAGAAGTGTCAACATGTCATGATAGTGCACGGGCTGATTCATCAGAGCCTGAAGATCTTTTTGAAGCTGGACTGTACAAAGCACCAACTGGTGATGAAGATTTTTTTTGTTAGATTATTCTCTATGATACCATATGTAAGTATTCTGATTCGTCAACTTTATCTATATGGCTTGTCCTTGCCTTTGATTTCTAACTTTATGTTATATATTCAAATGGGGCATAGTTATTCCATTAATTTGCTTTGAAATAATGAAATTTACTTATCCTTAGCCTGATGTGGACCGATTTCTAACATAATACCAAGTTTTAAAGGTAATAAAAAGAAACCACTAGGAAACTAGGTACAAAAAGATGACCCGGTGAATTGTGGCATGTGGTTTAAGATCGCAGACCTATGTTATATTTGACAGCTGTATGACCTTAATGAATTTTAGTTAGTGTTGTTGCTTATTTTCAGGGCTATATCATGGGAAGGTGTTTTTTTAGTGTGATCGAATGTGTTGTTAGTTGCCAGATGAAATTAAGGACCTTATCGTGTAAGCATATGTATGTGGTGGCTACAGGCGTGATAAATCAGATTTCTTTTTATAGCGGCCCTTGTCGTGGTGGTGTCTGTGTGAAAACTTGTTTGATTGTATATATGTTTTTGGCTTAGTGATATGGAGACACGTGAACAGAGGCAAGGGGGAAAAGAGTGGCAGCATGCATTGAACTAGTTGATGTGGGGATTAAGTGTTTGTTTATTTCCAAAATTGTTCATATTATTAGTATACAATTTATTTTGCCATTTAATAAAGCAATAATTCAAATCCGATTTGTGTAGATACTGCAAGTTAGAATTGCCATTGTTCTTTACATTTCTAGTGGTTTAATGTTTGTTAAGCTACTGTTATGCAGATTCTATTTTAAGTCTGCCGAAAATCCTATGGCAGCATCTGTTAGAAATTCTGACCTTGTTCTTCCACCCTCTTGTCCTTTCTCTTGCTATTTTACATTACTCCTCTTTTCTACTTTCCTGTCATAATCCTCAAAAGATTGGCCAAAAAGAAGCCGCAGTCCAAAAACCAGAGATTTTATTAGACTATACCTGTACAATTTTTTTAGCTCGTGTTTATGGTAGAAGAATTGTTCTATGTATTGTTGGAATACTTTAGTATTCCTTAATAAAATTGTCTGCTTTCGTGAGTCTTATATTAACAATAATATTATTGAATTATTTTATTTTTTTAATTTTACAAATTTGCAATATTGCATCAAGTGCTTACAGATTATAAAAGTGTTGCTGATTGTGCCTCATATTTATAACTTTTGGGGCCAAATCAGTTTATAATTCATGATTTTGAAGATTCAGGTCAACATTTATTAATCTTTTCATATAGGATTCCCAACTTATGATCATTCTGTGTTTCCATTTAAAAGCATCATTCATTTGAATCTCTCTTACAGGCATTTCATTTATTTGGGCTCAATTTAAGGGGTGGAATCTGTATCTTCTCAGCATCATATCCTGAAAATGTAGCATCTGTAAGGTCCGGTGCTGCTTCATACTTGGGAATTCCTTCAAGAGGCTCTGGAAATCAGTGGACTCATTAGCTATTCATTAGCGGTAATAAATCTTTACCACTTGCTAATAAATGTTGTGAACCATAGTGATTAATCATAAATAGTCTTATGCCAATTTCATAATTCTTGGATGTGCACATGTAGGTGCAGTTGGTGGATCATTTGAACGCTTCAATGGATGGGCAATGAAGAAAAAAGGTCCTGTTTTGGTCTCCATGTTTAACCCCATTGGAACAGTGATCTCAGTGGTGCTCTCTATCATTACCTTAGGCGAAACCATTATAATAGGAAGGTAAAATTTCAATAATATAACCAGTTCTGATAGTTTTTTTTAGCGGTCCTCGCTTTTGTTGTCTCTAAAATGCTTAAGTTCGTGTTTATAGTGCAGCCTTGCAGGTATGCTATTGATGGTTACCGGTATGTGCTTTGTGCTATGGGCTAAAGGCAAAGAAAATTACCTTGACTTAGTTGTTGTCATGGATAGCGAGTTCGACGTGAAGAAACCTCTATTAACAATGATAAATTTCTGAAATCTTTTGCCCTATCAAGTACTTAGGCCTGTAGCTATAGAAGGTAGGAGGAAAAAAAACTGGTGGAGATGAAGGAAAATGTACTTTCAGTTATGAAGTTCACTCCATGAATCGAACTAGTTTTCTTATCAACTGGTTTTGTATATGGAAAAATATGACAAGACTGCATAGATATGAATGTTGTTTAGTTGCAGGCTTTAGCATATATTGTGAATTCTGTACATATGTTAAGTGGACGTCTTGTTTTCGTAATGAAAGCTGAGCTTGGAATGATGCTTCTACAGAAAAATAATGATTTAATAAACCTGTAAGGAGCATTAACAATGTGTTCATAGATGAACGAAATCCATTTTTCTTATCATTTTTTTTGTTAGAATAAGGAGCTATGATTGTGAGCTGAACCAATCAGGGTCATCTGAAATTATTAACAATGTGTTCATATATGAAAGAAATACATTTTTCTTATCGATTCAATATCAGATTCTAACTTCACATTGGAATGTGAAGTTGGATTGTGGTCATCTTGATAAATATTATTAGCAACTTGGCTTTTGTTCATTATTTGAAATGGTATTGTTTATTTAGTTTTGTTGTCAATATTAGCTTATTTGGATTATTCATTACTAAATAACTACATCTCTAAAATGACAATTATTTAGGAACAAAATTAAACTTCTAAAACGACAATTATTTAGGAACAGAGGGAGTACTAAATAACTACATCTCTTACAACTGCATCAAAAAGACAGCTGATAGAGCTTATTTATGCGGCCACACCCAACTGGTTCCTAACATGACATAACATAGGCGAAGCTATAAAAAGTTCTTGTTAACAGTAAACGAAGCTAGCTAGCCAAGAAAAATGTACAGTATTAGTGATAATATTAATAATAATAAACGTTTAACAAGAGAACAAGAACACTCCATCATTGTCTTTGCTGTTTTGAATGTAATCTCTGGTTTCACCTCTAAAGAAACCACTAGCTTCACTCATCAATTCTTTTTGTCCATTCATTATATTTCTTGGAGTAGCACACTCACTGACACATGGCCTACCCTGCCACAGCTGTGATTGAAGTTGGTATGTCATGTTCTCAGCATCGGAAATAGATTCCCACATAGACTGGGAAGTTACATCAACCATCCCAACAGCAGCAAACATATTCGAATGTGATTCCAAATTAAAGGGAACTGTAGCAGTGCCCAGATCAGATTTGATTGAATTGTGTACATTTGTTAGCATGGCAGCAGTCTCATGAGCAGGACAATTCTTCGACACTTGAGAATGATCCACCAGACCTTCAACAGGAGCATGGTGACTTTTCTGTTTCAAATAAAGTTATGCTCCTCAATTAGCCTAAATTGAAATAAAGTGTCTACTTAAGCAAAGCCAAGTGTACTGCGATTGATCAGAAATTTTCATTAGACAAGACACGTGAAGAAAGTACCAATAGAAAGTTTAAGTCAACAACAACCTCTTTGTTCCCTTTTAAATATTAAAAGACCTAGTTGTTTTTATTTGAAGAACAACCTAGTAGTTCCATCTTCCATAAAATAATCGTCTTTGGCAATCTATCAAACATGTTTAGAACTGAACCCAATATGTCTAGTTCCCAAGCACGAGTTACTTCCATCATTGACAAATAATATATATACCCACTTCCAATGTCTTGAAATTTTCAGAAATGTTACCAGCAAATTATAAGACCATTGATGGCAGAAGCACAAGAAGCTACAAAACACAAGAAAATAAAAGGCAAAAGCAATTCAAACTACCACAAATGCACACATCATTGGTTGAAATTTTACCCACGGTGTCAATTTTGTAGGTTCTTGACTCCAACCTTGGTATGGCCCCTCATACATATGTAATTTTTCCTGTAAGAACTGAATGTACTCTATAACCTGTATGTGATTCATGTCATGAAAGCAAAAGATTTAGAATTAGAAGCAAAGAATAAAAAAGATGAGCACACCTCCAACAAGAATAAAGCCTTGTCTCTTTTCTGATCATTTTGAGGTATAAGATTCCTCAAAATCTGGAACCTGTCACACATTAAATATAATTGTTTGTAAATGAGTACATATCCAATCCATGGTATTTAAAGAAAATAAACTCATAGTACCGAAACTCAACTATCATTATCCTGAAACCAGGCAAATTCCTAACACATGGGAATATGGTAAAGAAGAACGCAGCAAATTTTAAAACTGTTCTCTCATGCAAAAAAAAAATCTGTAATTAAATTATTTATCATGAGCAAATCTTAGCCAATGCTACCCAGCCAGTTCAAACAAAAATTCAATAAAAGAAAATAAAGACAGGGCATATTAGTAGGTTGGCAGTGATAATCCTCTTTCTTATTTGAAATTTACTTGATCAACAAACTTTTTGCCTAGCCAATATCACATACCTTACCATTATTCGACACGAAGTCAGCAAATTAAAATCCTTTCAACACACAATTCCAAACAAATCATAAAAATTCCTATACTTTACTGCAATGTAAGCAATCCAGAAGTAAAAAGTTTCCAACGTTAAAAATCTTTTTACAAAAATAATAATCCACAAAATTTTTATCAAACACTTAGAAACACATTGGAGTAAAAGGAGAAATCCTTCAGGAATATAAGGGAAAAAAAAAAAAGAAGAGTAGAGTAGAGTACCAGTTGTTTTCCATTAGAGAAAGGATCACAAAGATTTGGCCTGCGAGAACTGGTGGTGCCAATCCTCCAGGACATGGATCCTTCGAATCTCTGAGACAGTTGGTGGTGATGAAGAGCCATGGAGATAGCTTGCGGGTGCAGCAGCTCTTCCTCAGCCAGCAACTTTCTCTGAGACATGCCCATCCGCTTGCTTCTCAATCCTTAATTCTCTTTCGCATCCTTTTTATTCATGCAGATGGAACGATTTCCTGTAGCTTAGCTTGCTTTTAATTTTAATTTTTTTTTTTTTTGGGAGGATTTGGGGAATTAAGGAAGAAGAAAATGAGATGTTGTGTTGATGAAGGGAGGAAGGAAGAAAGAAAATCAGAATTTTTTTTATGTTATAAGCAACCGGTGACATTAACCTGTTGCAGATGGTCACTAACCTTCTATAGGAGGTAAAATGTCCATTTGTACTGATGCAAACATTTGCACTCTAACAAGAGCCTTTATTACTAGTAGATACCATGGGAATAAGGGTCAATTTGCCCCCTAAAGTCTTTGATAAAGATCAAGTGGGCCCTTTTACACTTTTTTTGGGCAATTTAACTACTAAATTATCTAATAAAGATTAAATTAAAACCTGATTTTTTTATACCATATACTTTTAATTATCCACAAATATTTTTAGTAAATTTAATACGTTTTAATTTATATTTATATTGATTTTATTTTTAAATTATACTTTAACATTCAAATATATTTTTATATAAAAAAAATTATTTATTGTTTTGGACAAAAAACATAAATTTATTTATGTCTATATTATTAGCTTTTAAAACAAAAAATTTTATGATACTTTTTTCTTTTAATAAATTAATTCTTATAATTAATTATGATGGAACAATAGTTTAATCTTACTTTTAGTTTTAGATTATTATAATGTATTTTATTACTATCACATGAATAATTTTAAAAGCTAATAATTTATCTACATATTAAATTGTACATTTATTTTTCTAAAATATAAATAAATTTGAGCAGTGCAATTTAAAAATTAAATATGATGCATAAATATATTAAAAATTTATTTCTATCCATGATCACTTTATAATATATTATTGAATTATTAAATTTTATATGGTATAGATAAATTTGAGTTTTAAATATAGTTTAAAAATTTTGATTTAATTTTTTTTACTATAATAGGGATTAATTTGTTAATTAAGTAAAATATTAGGGAAATTTTTGATTTTTGTAAATGTTTAGGAGTCTTTTGTTTATCTAGATAATTTAGTGGCTAAAATATCCCATAAAGGCGCAAAAGGGCTAATTTCACCTTTTTCAAAGAGTTCAGGGGGCACATTGACCCTAATTCCGGATACCATGTGTGTATTTGACCCGCAGTGATTGGAGAAGTGAGAGTAGAACCTCGCCATCGGAGAGTGTAGAGATGGAAACAGGAAAGGTAACAGTTGAAAAAGTAGGAGGTAAATCAACAGCAACAAGATGCTTTTCAACGTATCCTCTCAAATTCATTATTCCCACAAAGGTAACGGTTTGGTTGTTTCTCTCTCTCTCTTTTTTTTGCCGCTACTGTCCAGTATTTGATTGCCTTGAGTACACTTGAAAATTTCACCAAGAAAGTTATTAGAACAACAATCTGAGCCTTCCCAATTCTGTTGTTATTTAATTTGATGATGTAATTTGTAAATTTTCAGGTGGGTCCTTCCAAAACTGATGCTATTTGGATTTACAGCATCACTTATGGTGGTGGCATTGTCTCTGTATATTCTATCTCCTTGTCTTTTACATTGTGTGTCTGTGTGGGACTGTAACTGTTGGATTTGATTTGTTTATTGATACTGTTATGTGTAGGGAGACTCTATATCATGTGAATTTATCATTGGAGATGGATGTACTGCTGTCCTAACAACCCAAGCTTCTACTAAGGTTATTTTTGTATTGATTGAAAAGTGATTTTCCATAAATTCTTAATTTTTGTAATTGATTTGTATTCATCTTAATGAAATTCTTTTAAAATTAAATTTTTAGGTATACAAGTCTTTGGAGTTCAAATGTTCTGAACAAGTCCTGGAGGTAAATAATAATAATAATTATTATTTAACATTAAAGTCAATTCATGGTAACTGAGATAATTGTTGTTTTATTGTACCCTAGACAATTTTTTGTTGATTATGCTGTATTTTCACTTGTTAGTAGAGGCAATTCTAAGTTTTTGCTTTTGAAGTTTTCGTGGATTATGTGAGCTGAAGGTTGCTTAATTTTCTTTTCAATTACATTGGATTTCATTTTAGTTTATTTTGTTTTTGTTTGGTTGTGGCTAGTTTCTTTGTAAGGGGCAAAAGTTTTGGATGTTGTGCCTGTTAAAATCACAGGATAATGTCTGTTTAACGATGAAGAAAGTTTGTTATGAGATTCTTTTTTTTCGGTTATTTTATTTGTTTTTATTGAAGAAATCATATTGCTTTGCTATTTTTGTATGTAAGATTTCAAGTGTGGCTACTTTGATTCCATGCAGTAGGCAAGAATTGGCAGTGATTCGCTTTTGGTTGTCATTCCAGATCCAGTAACATGTTTTTCAACAGCAAGATACTCTCAAAAACAAATATTTAGAGTACATTCAGACTCAAGTTTAGTAGTTGTTGATTGGATTACCAGTGGCCGCCATGAAAGTGGAGAAAAATGGGATTTCGAACATTATAAGAGCAGCAACAACATTTTCTTGGATGGAGACCAGCCCTTGTTTCTTGATACTGTAATGTTCTCTTTGAGTCCTATTTTGCACTTTTTTTTTTTGAAAATCTATTTTGCACTTTTTTCAACATTTATCATTTGATCAATCATAATACTATTTTAGAAGCTTAATCAACAATAATTATGAATTCTTTTTACCTAATCGGATAATGTATTAATACTTTTTTTCATTTCTTTGCATCATTGAACCCATTAGGACTTTCTCATTGTGTAAACACACCCCCCACAAAACTTCTCTTTCTTTCTCTTTTAACCTCTTCCATCTTTTATGATATTTCACACTCCTATTTGGAAGATGATGTTTTAATCATTTAGGCTGTTCCTTGGACACAATGAATCAGCACATATTGCCAAATGAATCAATTGCTTACATATCAGGCGTACAGACTCGATAATTATTAGTCATTCATACTATTTTTTTTAAATTGTCATTAGTTGGGTAGACAGAATTATTATTTATCCAGAAAAGCATACAATCAGCTCTCTCCCTTGTCTTTTATCCACTTATTGTGACATTGCTTCTATTTTGCAGTTTTGTTTCACATGGTTATTATTATCTCCACGAAGTCCAATGAAGTTCTATGTACTAGTAATAATTTCAAAATCTCTCACACTTTTGCAAAAATTGTTAGTGAGAAGTTAATTTCTGTTTCGAAGTGTCTTTCTTACCAAAAAGCCTTTTAATAATGGCTTTCATAGGTCAGCTAACTGGGTGATTATTTTGAATCTTTTAATTTACATTCTTTCTACTCATCTTTCTTTGATAATGGTCTTTTATTAGTGTGAAAATGAGAGGTGTTGATTTTTCTTCAGTCATTTTGCTAACTCAATCATGCAAGTCTTCTCCTGATCCAGTCTTAAATGCTTAAATATCCTACTATAGGTGTTGCTGGAGCAAGGAAACACTGGTACCATCGCAGAACGTATGCGGGACTACCAAGTTATTGCAATGGTTATACTCTTGGGGTAGAAACTTTAATCACGTAGCATAAGTTTTCTGCATCTTTGTGATTTTATAATTCGCTTGCAAGTTTCATTAGTTTGGTCAAGCTGAAAGGTCATGGAAGGATTGATAAACTGCAATTATAATATCTATCTTGTAGGCCAAAGCTGAAGCACATTCAAAGTCAAATTCAAGAAAATGTGAAAAGGATGATGTCTGAACAATTGCGTACACCTTTTTCTGAATTAAGTGGCCATGCAAAATCAAATTCCAGTACTTTCTGCATCAAGCCACCTATTATTGCATCTTGCAGCATATTTGGTTCCAAGGTATTTGTTTCATATGGTTGCCAGAAATATACAAACAAGTGTTCTTCCATTTTCTTTTTTCTAACTCTGCATGAGTGCCTAACTCATATTTTGAACTAGCTTGTGAATCCTAATCATTATTTCATTTTTAATTTTTGCTTTAGCAAGAGGTATTCCTAGACTTTTTGATTTGAGCTTGAGTGCTGCAAATTGATTGTATGAGCTAGCTTGTGAATCTTGACCAATGTTTCTTTTTATTTTTATACAAGTATTTTTATGATTTGGGCAGATCATGTCACTAACAAATTTATCATGTTAAAGCTTAATGTGTAGTGAGAAATGTTATTGTACGTATGCCTGTAGTTTGAATTTTCTTCCAATTTAAATGCAATATTTTTTCACTCTTCTTGTGGATATGTTATTATGCCTAACTTTGACATTTAAAATGCTAGTGGATTTGCTCCTCTGGCAGGCATGAGGTGTTAAAGATCAAGCAACCATCTGAATATGCTGTAGAAAATTATTATGCTCAAACAATTCTAAGAAATTCTTGGAAATTCATGTTAAATTTCTCCAACTTAAGGGGGAAAATTTATTAACGCCTTCTTTGGTATAAATGAATTCTACAAAATTTTATGGAGTTCATTTACGAATCCAAATAAGTTTGTTTGATTTAAATGAAAACTTTGTGGAATTCATTTCCAATTACAATTTTTTAAGTTTGTGGAATTGTTAAGTAAATTTTTAAGATTTCCAAATGAATCCATTTTATAAAATATTCATTTAAATCAAATATATTTCATTTAAGTGAATTCTATTCTACCTCTTATTTGGTTCAATTCCACTAAGGAATTCATTTCATTTCCAAATGAATTTTAAATAGAAGTTATTTGCAAATGAATTCTTATTAATGAAGTGTATTTGCTCTAAATGAATATTTTATAAAATCAATTCATTCGGAAATCCTAAAAATTTGTTTTAGTAATAAGCAATTTCACAAAATTAAAATGTTGGAATTGAAAATGAATTCCATAAAATTTTCATTTAAAACAAATACATTCACTTGGATTTGTAAGTGAATTCCAAAAATTTTTTATATAATTCATTTATACCAAACACACTCAAAATTCATTTCAAAATGAAATCAATTCCTTGTTGAAATTGAACCAAACAATGAATAATCATGAATGTCAATTCATTTCTTTTCATTTTACACTCAAGCGGATCATGTCTATCATTGAAATCAAACACATTTCATCAGTAAAAATTCATTTAGAAATGGATTATATTTAAAATTCATTTGAAAACGAAATATATTTCTTAGTGGAACTGAACTAAACAAGGGGTAAGTATGAATGTCATTTCATTTCTTTTCATTTTTCACTTTGATATTTGAATAACAGCAAGCCAATGTTTTTTTTTTTGTTGACACAGGGAATAGGCGCTGTAGTTAGAATAGCTGCCATGACAACTGAATCAGTGTACAAGTTCTTGCAACATCAACTGGCTGACTTGGAGCCTCTGATTGGGGTTCTACCATATCGTTGAACAAGCTTATTGACTGTTCTCTATCATAATTTTTTTTTTTTAGTGGCTCCATAATTGATATTTTGAATTGTTGCTGCTAGAATTTGCCAGTTATGAGATTCTCTCTACCATCTAATGCTACCTTTTCATATCTTCAATCAGAATCATTTGTCCTAACACATGCTCTTTAACTCTTAGCCATATCTACCTCACACTTCAAAATGACAGCAATTCTTTGTGACTGCTTGTGTTTAAGTTGGAATTACATATATTTGGAAGTTCTGTATCATTGCCCTTCTGCAGGGTGGTTTTTATGAGAAGGAAAGAAACAAATATACAACAACGAACAATTTGGATTCTTCAACTATGTTATGGACAGGAGATCATGTTTCAATTATTGCCCGAATCTTCAAAGTTACGAAGATTAGCTGAGAGAACTTGTGTTAATATCAAACTCAGGATATATCAGGAACATCGGCTTTAATCTGGACAATTAAGAGGCACATTCAGCTGTATGTGCTTCTTTGTCATTAGCATTGTGGTCTTGATGTGCTCCATGTGTTGTGCCATATTTGTGAATGCTATTACTATTTAAAATCAGCTCAAAAGTCTAATAGATGGCATCAAACATGCAGCCTACGAATAGTTTTCCACGACATTGAAATGCAAATAAATGGGAGTCATTGAGGTCTTCTTTCTCATGTCTCACCTAGGAAATGTGCGTTGTATTAAATTCACTAATAAACAAATAATGTATTTTATTACCCATTTAGGCTGTGAAAAAAAGGATGCCACAATCTATCTCGGAAATTCATTGCTCAATAATTTTACAATATACATGGGTAAAATTGCAACTTAACGTAGTGCCCAGAGTACATGAAAGCCTTAAAAAAAACTCATACAATAGCATCTCACACACCACCGGCTCTATCTGAACGCATGCATGGTAGATGAACTCATTCAAACTTTAGCTAAAAGGGAGTGGCACAAATTTTGGATGTGGATCACCGGATGAAATTATCTAGAAAGAAATCTCGCAAGGTGCATGAAATGTTCTTCCACGGCATATAGCTTCTAGGTTTTCTCCAGCATGAGAGCAAAGTGGGGATACCTCCACACCTGTCAACAGATCAAGTGTGCCAAGGACAAATTATGCACACATTAGGGAATACTTTGGAAGTTTTGGATGCAACTGCAGAGCAGATATAAGTGAATTATCTTAAGTAAACAACTTTATCCTTTTTTTTTTTCCCTTCCCTAGACAAAATAATGTGAAAATTCACTGACAGAAGCATAAACCATATAGAGAAAAAAAAAAAAAATCCTTCGGAGGCTCAACAACCTGGGATTAGTTCTAATACTTAAAGCATAAGATCCATACTCTTACAGTCTAATCTGGCCCAACAATCTACCCAGTCTGATGCATCACCTCTTCTCCCTCACTCTTTACGTTACCTTTCTTTTATCACTGTTATTAATGTGTGCTTTTTCAATTATATATATATGAAAAATAAACAAAAAAACGCATGAAACTACCAGTTGCATATAGAGGAACTGAATGCGTCAAGAAGCCACCGGCAGCAACAACCCAACGAGTATGAAGCCGAAGCACAAGCAACCGAGCACTATCTGGAGTGTCAAAATTTGATCCATTGGCATTTTTTACTGGTGCAAACTCTTCTTCACGCAACACCTTCACATTGGAACAAGAAATTTCAAGTATGGGAAAAAGAACCAAAGGTAGAAGCAAGAAAAGGAGATAAAGTCACCTCAAAAAGGGCAGTTGAAGGAGCATATGGAAATGCGTCAAATATGAATTGTTCTAGTTTAAATCCCAACGTAAATCCATGAATTGAAGGAATTTTTTTCTCTGCTAAATGGTAACTGCATTCATTCATTAAGCATGTGGATGTTAAGGTACTTGCAACAATTTTAGAAAACGTAAAAGAAATGCAAATGCAGGAATATTGATCTAATATAATCCAAATTGTAAAGCATAATACAGTAAATGGCCCAACATTCCATTCTAGCAGATCTTCATACACAAGAAGATAGCACCAATGCATGTAAAATGTACATTATCATATGGTTGTGTTTGACCCACTAAATGCAACGGGTACCCGTTGATGGCTGTTCAAAAAAATCTCCAAAACTGAGTAGATTATGATTTCCTTTCTTCAGTTATAGGTGATTCCTCTGGACAATACGTATACTGGATGCTTAAAATTAATTTCTTCCTCACAATTCAGAGTGCATTAACACGGGAGAAATTTGCAGCAGCCACATTAATATTTCTTCACTTTTCAAAGATTGAACAAGCTAACCATGGCAAAATCAACATTTGACTATCGTAACTCTTATAATCATCATATGTGTGTGTGCGTGTGCATTTGCCCATATACAAAAACACACACAAATACAAATACAAAGGCATTGATTACTATGGTGAATTCTTCTTCTCTAAAAGATTTAATTTATATTATCGTGGGGGTGTGTGTTACTATGAGGTGTGTGTATTATTATGGTGAATTTTCTGTGTTAAAAGCTAGGATCCTAACTAAAAATACAATGATACATTTCCTATGATTTGCATCCATTTATATGGACAAATTACAACATGCATTGATATAACAATCGAGTCAAGAAATAATTACAATAATGCTAATAAGTTAGCATGTGCTTTCTCAACTGGCAGAAATAAA
>CATIWK010125242.1:0-13077 GCA_949634005.1 Mallotus japonicus
CTATTTATAAGCCTATTAAATGTTTTCTTAATCCAAGTGAAATATTAAAGAGAGACAATTAGTTTGGAACAAAGGGAGTATAATACTCTTAGAAAAGTGATAGCCGTGACATCCATTAGCTGTATGTCGCCACCTGCTAAAGACAAACAAAGAATTTAAAATTACTTGATTGTTCCGAAATACCGGGACAATCATCTGAAAGGAGAGCTTTTTTTCTTTTTTTTTTTTAAATCAGACCTCGCAATGGTATTATTTACATTACAGATCGCTACGCGAAACATTACCGATACACTTCATTAGTAAGAATCTTGCATTATCATTGATGTGTGAGCCTGTGTTAATCCAACAACTATTAATAGCGAAGAAACAATTCCCATTACAGTTTTCTGCTTGTTATATATTATGAAGAAACTTTAAATGATTTTTATGATCGATTATATTCACATGTAACAAGTTACAACCAATATTACTTAAATCTGACCTCCAAACCACTTGGAATGAAAAAAAGATTGATAAGAAACCAGCACTAAAAGCACCACCACAAAAACTGCAATACTCCATGGCTGAGAAGACCCCTCAGCCTCAGCTGAACCAACCAAAACAGGCCGTCGTTGCCGGAGCCAGTTGGTAGAGCAAGAAGCCATAAAAAATATAAGGACAATAGGAAGCAAGAAAAGGAACAGCTGAAAGTTGACAGCTGAGTGGTGCAACTGGGCCTTGTAGCCTGTGTACTGAGAAAGCCAAAGTAAGACCATGACAATTCCAAAAATGAGCAGCAATGCAGGTGGCGGTGCGGATATGGAACCCAATGTCTGGCCTGCCCAGCCCTGTTTCCATTCAGGACCTCTTCTTCTTGGGTAGAACCATTCCATGCTTCTTCTCAGTTTTTACAGAAAGATGGTTTATGCAAAGGGATGATGGGTTTAGCCTGCTATAATATAAGGTGTTGGTTAAAGAATAGAATATATACTTTGAGTGTTAAAATCTCGTTAGTATACACTTTAGTTTGGTTAATGAAACACTCAATGGTGGATACCATAATTTTTTTTATTAGGGAAATTATATAAATGGATATAGGGGGTAACCATTCATTTTTAAATTAACGACGGCAGGAATCGAACTCTACACCTCAAGATGTTCATGAAAAAGTGTTATTACTTGACTACTCAATGAAAAGTTATTATTACTTTGACTACTCTGACTTTTTTTTTTCACTAGTCAATATTGATGGATTGAAAATAAATATATAAAATGCATTTTAAGAATTTGTTTGCAATGTATTTTAAGGTACATTGGAATTATGGTCAATACATAATTGACTGCTTAGAGGAAAATTTCCTTTCTCACACCACTAAAAAAAAATTATTTATTAAATATTTAGATTTATCAAACTTACCATATGGTAATTCGTAAAAAAAAAATTGGAAAAAATAACAATTAAAAATATGACTTCTATAGAAACGAGCTAAATAGGCAACATTAGTGGAAAAAAAAAAAAAAAGAGAGAGAGAAGGATGATGAAGATGTCTAAGAAAATCTGTGCCATTATTTATTGACGGAATAGGCAATGATATTTCACAAGCAAGCTGGCTACAATCTATAAAATAAGGAAAATGTTCATTTACATGGATTGCATTAAAATTAATAGCTGGATGTGTAATATAAAAATATATGTTCTATTTTTATTAAAATATTTCATAAAATATTTTTACTAGCAATTTTTTTTTTTGGGCAAGGCATCAAATTCTTCTCCTGCTGTGAATAAAAAAATTTTACTCAAGCCCAGAGATGATGGTAAATTTTCCTTTGCTGGCACTTTGGAGCCATGACTGAATCTCAGCCACAAGCATCTGGCACAATTTTGTTTTGTTATCTAACATTGTACCTAGATTTGAGGTAGATTGTATAATCAATAATTAGTAAACTTTGTAATTAATTATAATTTAATTATAAAATTTTGATTTATTAAATTTCTATTTAGCTTTCATGAGTAGTTTTTATAATATTTTTTGATCCATAAATAATTTAGCATTACAGTTTTAGTAAAAAATTTAAAGACAGCATAAAAATAAGTTTATATTTTCGATATTCATATAGAAATTAGTAAAAAAAACATTTAAACTATTTTGAGGGATGAAAACTTTATTTCTAAAATAATGTAAAAATATTATTCGATTGGAGAATACAACAGATGTTAACATTTATTTTCATTTTAATTTTAATTTTTTATGCTATAAACTATAAATTAATAAAATATATGTATATTCTATTATATTTAAATAATCATAAATATAATTTTGTTTTTTCTGTTGAAAAATTATATCAGTTTTACTTATATAATAAATTATTAATTAATAATGAAATATTTATATATTATATTATATTATATTTAATTAATTTATGACTATAATTTGGGGTGTTCATCCCTCAAGATTGTTTTTAACTTTTCCAATAATTTTTTTATGAATATAAAAATATGGATTTATTTGTATGTTATTTTCAATTTTTGGATTAAAATGTTAATATTAAATTGTTTATGGACTAAAAAATTTTATAAGACTATACTTGAAATCTAAATAAAAATTTAGTAACTAAAAAGATACAAACTAAAATTTTATAACCAATTTGTATTCAAATACAAATTTTAATGACCAACTATACAAATTTATCGATCCCCTAAATTTGGTTTACTAGGAATAGATTGTATTCATAGCATATTTGCAATAATTAATTATGTAAAACTCAAAAGGAGCTATTTGTGAACTGTAATTAAGTTGCATTATTGAAACAGCATTTCTTTTATTTTGACAAGAAAAATAGTTAAAATAACTTCAAAAATTAATGACTTGTACAATAATTTACATAATAGGAACAATTCTCCTCAAAAGTTAATAAAAAATATTTTTACAAACATCTGGTTCTAGTATTGTATAAAAAATTCTAATTGAACTAATTATGGCCGTAGTTATGTAAATTTTAAGAAATTATTTTTAGACCAATAAAGTATTATCGATCTATTAAATAATTTAATTAGACTAATAAAATATTTTTAGTCTAATAAATTTTAAAAGGATTTCAGACCGGTAAAAAATTTTTGGTTTATTATCTCAATAATAATAAATAAATGATAATTATAAAAAAATCCTTCATTTAGATGATGATGCAAATGAACTAATCAAATTGCATCAAAGGTGGTTAAAGTCAGTCCTACCACTAGAGTTATGATATTTCATAACACCTGCACTACCTCTATAAATGCTTATAATTAGAGGAGCCCCTCAAGCTCTCAAGTCATCAAGAAATCAAGCCTTAAAGCTCTGTCATATTCAACTTTCAAAGTTAAGAAAATAAGCATTGAAGATCTGCCAAATTCAAGGCTCAAAATCCACCAAGATCATTAAAAGTGTTCTTCAACTTCTATAAGATCTTTAAAGGTTTTTTAACCAAATTCATATTTGATTCAAGATCAAGCTACAAAAAGCTCTTGATTCAAGTTATTTCAAGAACAAGCTACAAAGCATTGTGAGATTTAGATCAGAGGATTCATATTCTTTGTAATAAGAATTTTCAAAGAGATTGTAATCCATTTTTCAAGATCAACAAAATTCTTAATTTTTTTTTTCTCAATTTTCTAGTTTGATTTTCATACTCAAAATTTGTGTGTACAAATTTTTGGCACGACCAGTGGGACATCTCTATCTCTCATCTTCTTTTCGCGAATCAACTATTTGAAGAATATAATAGCAAAGAAAAGCAAAACAATGACTTCCATGAAGTACGACCTTTGTCGTCGAGCTGGCCAACCTAACTTTCCAATTGCATCGCGTGTTGGTTCTCCTGGTGATAGTAGTTCTAATGCTGTGATGAAAATTAAATCAACTAAGGAGCTGTATGAGAAAACAATATCTCTTCCTCAACAATCCATTGTCTCTCCAAGAGCACAAGGAACAAAAATCTCTTCTTTAGAAATCAATGACCTTTTTTCATCGTTCAAATCTAATGATGAAGGGGAAAACTCAAGTGCGAGTTCTATGCTGACTTCGCCCCACCATGGTTCAACTTCAAGTTTTGCTTCTGGTACTATGTCTATCATGAGGATCAATGGAAGAACAAATTGCAAAATTGACCAAGATGGTGGAAGAACTCATAAATAGCTCTAAAGAGAAAAATTTCCAAATTGCATCTTTAGCCGCTAAGTTATAAAAAAATAACTAGAAAAGCACCTATTGATGCAACAGTTGACTTGCCAAAAGTAGAAATAGAAGAAAGAAGTACTTCCACAGCCAAAGCTGAGGATGACACTATAAACACAAAAATTCAAGTATGAAAATCAAATAAGAAATTTGAGAAGCAAATTAAGAACTTTGTTGATCTTGAAAAGTGGAGTACAATCTCTATGAAATTCTTATTATAAAGAATTTAAATCCTCTGATTCGAATCTCGCAATGCTTTGTAGCTTGTTCTTGAAATGACTTGAATCAAGGGCTGTTTGTAGCTTGATCTTGAATCAAATATGAACTTGGTCAAGAACACCTTTGATGATCTTGGAGAACTTTGAGTCTTGTAGAACTTTGAGTCTTGAATTTAGCAGAGCTTTAAAGCTTGATTTCTTGATCCTGAGACTTGAATATAATAGAGCATCAAGGCTTGATTTCTTTTTATTATTTTTGAGAGCTTGGGAGCCACCTCTATTTATAGGCATTTGTAGAGGTAGTGGAAGTGTTATGAAATTTCATAACTCCAGTGGTAGGATTGATTTTAACCACCTTTGATGTAATTTGATTGGCTTATCTACATCATTATTTAAATAAATGATTTTTTTATAATTATCATTTATTTATTATTATCTTAATGGCATTTTTGAAATAATTTGATTGGCCATTAAAATAATTTAATTGAGATAATAAATCAAAAATATTTGATTGGTCTAAAATCTTTATAAATTTATTAGACTAAAAATATTTAATTAGTCTAATTAAATTATTTAATAGACCGAAAATATTTTATTGCTCTAAAAATAATTTTTTAAAATTTACATGTCTACAAATGCTCCCTCGAGACTTATTCACATAATTTATTGATGTGGACATGTCTTGAAAAATTTAGAGAACATTCTAGCATTTTAACTTTATGCCTTAGAAAATATTTAGCACATGAAAATAAATTAATTGGCATTTGAAAACTTGAAAAACTTTAATTCAAATAACATTAGGATTTGAAATTTTTTTTATCCTAATATAATTTGAACTTAAATAATTTGAATTTGAACATTTAACTCAAGTTTAATTAGGACTAGAGAATTTTTCAATCTTAATATAACTTGAACTTGAGCAAAATTTAATTATAATAGGACTTTGAAAACTTTAATCCTATTATAACTTGAATATAGAGATTTTAAACTCTATATCAAGGCTCCAAGACGTGAGAATTACTCATCTCCGTTTAACCTGAGAAAGTATAACTTCAAATTTTTTTTTTCAACAGGTTCATTGCTTCCTTCAAAAAATTTCAATACATGAATACGACCATGCCAAATTTGCATGCATGAACATGACCGTGCCAAATTTGCTTTGAAGTAATTTGTCCCATGCAATGATCTAAGCTTGGCCACTTACATGAATCAAAGATTCCCAAGCTTGCATATGCCTGTGTGATATTTTTTTCGAAGACCATCCTTTTCTTCTTTTATTTTGAACAAGGAGCCCATTCTCTGTGAAGTAAAATGATTTGCACCAAGCATTCATCTTTGTTTCATTCACGCACAAATTCACGTGCCTCTCCTTCCAGTGGAGCCCTTTTTTTTTTTTTCTCGTTTTACATTCCCACGAAGCCATGACACACACTTTCCCCTTAGAGCCCATTTACGTACTTCTTTCCTTTCAATTCTTTGAATTTTTCTTCTTTAATTTCATTATATTTTTCTTCTGTTTTGCAGATTTTTCTATTTTCCATCTTGGATTTATTGATCCATCAACACTTTTTCTTCATTGAGTCATCAACTTGAATAGTTATATTAAAAATTTCTATATTTTTAACTTTAAACAATTCAATTTTGCCATCAACTTGAATAGTCGTTAAAAATCTCTATATTTTTAACTTTAAAGTATTCAACTTTGCCGCCAATTGTTCGTTTTGAAGATTGCAAAGATATTTTTGATCATCAAAGCATCAAGATTATTCAAGATTTGAAAGATGGTGCTCGCTCAACTAATGTTTTACATGTTCAAACGGCTGCTATCGGTTCTTTTGCTTCATCATGGCCTTTTTTTTTTATGATAATCCATTCCTTTCAAATTGGTTCTTGAAGGTTTCTCATGACTTCATCAATCCATCTACTAAGGAACTCATCAATTCTCAATGTCTAATGTTGCAGTTTCCCTTCCATTCATCACAAAGATATGCTAAGACTTTATTATGGCAATGCATACTAAGACTTTATTAAGGCAACGCATCCAAAACAAAAGTTCACATGGCCTTCTTCAACCTTTGCAATTAATGGCGAATTCATTTTTCAAAGTGTTATTGGGAGTGGCTAAAAGATGTTCTTGAGACCAACAAATCACTACTCATAAAAGCTCAAATCTACGATGTTGTCTTCACTTCTCTCTTCATTTATGACAAATATTTTAATGTCATGAGGTATTTCTATGAACATTGGAGTCCTTCCATAAATACTCTTTATCTTCCTAATGGAAAAGAATCAATTTCTTTATGGGACTTAAATTCACTTGGAGGTCTTCCAACTGTTGGTTTGTTCTATGATGAAGTAATTCCTTATGCTATGGAGCTTTTGGGTCATGACAAGAATGGTGTTTTTCTTCCTCGCAGTTGCGGATATTTATTCCATGCCTACCATAAACTTTTGCGCAAAGTTTAAAATCATTATGCATTAACCGTTGATGATTGGATCAACTTTTGGTTTCAAGGCCAAGCAAGGTATCCAGAACCTCCTGAAAAATATCATAATCATTTGAAGAGAATTTTTGCACCAAAGAAGACCTTTTGCCCCTTTGGAGTCATTGACAAACCATTGCCACGTGATAAGAATTGGCAAAGACCTTTCGATTTGCTTAGAGTAAAGGATCATGATTTACAAGAAGAGATTTACTTAGCATCATTCCTTTTATGTTGGCTTTGAAAATTTGTTCTTCCTCATCAATCTTCCAATCTTATTCGCCCCAACATTTTTAAAGTTGCTAGCATGATGGCTACAGGAGATATTTTTTGCTTAGCAGTTCCTATTTTGGCGAGCATTTACGATGGATAACATCAAATTTGGATTTTGTCAAGACATTCCTAGATCCTTTGAGGATGAAATTGACAACCCATCTTTAAAGAATGTCCTTCAATTTTGAAATTCTCTTACAAAAGTTAGGAGTCAATATAAAGTCATAGTGCCACATATAGTTTCTAGGGATTTCTTTTATGCCACTAAAAACTATATTGACTAGTGGTCCAAAGAATGGTCTCAAGCTTTTCATTCTACTAAACGCATTCCTTTTGATCCACCACCTGATTTATTTAAATCAAGTAGAATTCCAAAGCATGTTCCTCATATTCAACCATCAAAACCAATAGTTAAAGTTGAAAAATAACCTTTTTCCACCATGTTAAAGAAGAAAAGGGAGTTCTCAAACAAAAAAGGAAGTGGTGAATCAAATCCCAAGAATGCATCTATTTATTCAATAGAAAAGTGCCTTAGAGAAGAAAATATTCAACACATCCTTGATGAAGAAGCAAACGATCTTGAAAGTAGTTCTGATCATGGTTTGAAAAGAGCTAAAACCCAAGAAAAGGAACATGTTTATTTAGCTGACTTAACCTACCTTGATGATCTTCCTAACTCTTCCTACTTTCAAGGCACTCCTTTTGATATAAGCTTTCTCTTTAATATTTTATTTATTTATTTTTATCTCCATTTTAATAATTTGATTTTTTTAGGTTGATGGAGATGAAAACAACATTCTTAAACAAAGTACAGTTTCTATAAATTGTACTCCTGTATTTGATAAGATTGCTAATAGAATGGAGGCTGCAAATTAGTTACCAACTAAAATTAATAATGCTCCAGTGGAAAATTTGCCAACACCAAGAGTAGAGAAATTATCAAAGCTAATGGTGTTGGTCCTTCTACACTTTCTTGAATTAACGGGAAAGATTTCCTTTTCAAATGTCATTGTGAATTTGTTGTTTATGCATGGAGAGATTTACGAAGCAAAATTACTAATACACCTTTCTCATATGTTTTTTTCTTTTGCTAATAAAATATTCAAAGTCTTTGATGACATACAATTTGTTGAGAAAGTTAATATCTCTTACCCAAAGTGACGATTTGAACAATACCTTGAGAAAATCAAAAAAAATTTGAAGAAGTAAACTCCAAATTGTCTTCGAAGCCATCAAAGGTCCAACATTCTGTAACACTTGGAAAACTCAAGGAGAGGTGTGATGAAATGAAAATTTTAGAGAATGCAGCTTTAAACACGCACTAATCCACTGAACATGAATTAATCCAAGTTAATAAAGAGCTCAAGAAGTTGATTTGCAGAAAGAAAGAACTCGAAGTATCCTTGCAGAGTGCTGAAAGAGAATTGCTTGACAGACAAGGAGATATTTCTAAAATCAATGTTGAAATATCTAAAATGGCAGATGCCCCCATTGGTGAACCAGCAGAGGAACGCTTGTTACAAAAACTTTGAGATTTGCTTGAAAGGGAATGTGATGATTTGAAAGACTTTGAGTGGAGGCCTTAGATTTTTTTAGACATTTTTTTTATTTTTTTTTACTTTGATGAAATTGTCACTTCAAACTTATTTTATTTCATACTTATTCATATCAATTATTTGATAGAATTTCTTCACATAATTTATTTATGAAAAGTATGTTTTTTTTTACTGAACTTAGCAAAATACTAAGCTACCTACGTACCCTCTTAAGAAGGATCAAGTCATAACGTGGTTTAATTTTTTTTTTTTTTGGTATGACTGAACTTAGCAAAATACTAAGATGCCTACGTACCTTTTTAAGAAGGATAAAATCATAACGTAGTTCAATTTTTTTTGTTTGTCATTCACAGTTTTAGCTCATGTGGGCTAGGAGCTACATTGAACCTTAAGCATGATATCTTTTCAGAAATTTACCATTAATAGGCCCAACACGTACTCCATCTTTATCTACTATCTTGTATGCTCCACTGGAGTAAACTTCTTACACAACATATGGTCCATCCCAATTTGAAAGAAATTTATTTCCCATACGGCGAGACATAACGATTGGCCTTCTTATTGCAAGAACGAGATCTCCAACCTAAAACGATCGTGGTCTCACTTTCTTGTTGAATGATTTTGATAGTCTAGCATGATAACATTCTAAAAGTTATTAAGCTTTAAGTCATTTTTCATCTAATGCTTCCAATTCTTTAAGGCGTAAACTAACATTCTCTTTATTTGAAAGTCCTTCTTGAATTGTAATTCTTAAAGAGGGGACTTGTTGTTCTAATGGAAGAACAACTTCCATATCATAAACAAGCAAATATGGAGTAGCGTGTATTGGTGTTTGATATGTAGTTCTATAAGCCTATAGTGTTTCTCCCATCTTTTCATGCCAATCCCTTTTTGAACTACTTACAATCTTTTTAAGAAGATTGCACGGTGTTTTATTGAATGCTTTAGCTAGCCCATTTATAGTGCATTATACATTGAAGAATAATATTGCTTAAAGCCAAACTGTTCATATAACTTGTTCATTTCCTTGTTATAGAACTCTTTGCCATTATCAGTTATGATATAATGAGGAACACCATAACGATAAATAATATTTACTTGAATGAAGTTCACAACAGTTTCCTTCTTGACTTCTTTGCATGCTATAGCTTCAGCCCATTTAGAGAAGTAATCTGTTGCAGCTAGAATATAAAGATGACCACATGAGCTCTTTGGCAAAGGCCCTACAACATCGAATCCCTAAGCATCAATAGGCCAAGATATAACTATAGGATGAAGTGGTTCTGATGGCTGGTGTATCACATTTGCATGAAACTGACACTCTTGATAGTCCATGTAGTCTTTAACCATCATGGATTGATGAGCTCCGTATATCCCAGAGTATGCTTCCTGTAATGCCTTAGCAACTTCTTTTTCTCTTAAACAATGTAGAAGAATACCATCAAAGGAACGTCTATAAAGGGTTCCCTTATAATATATGAATTTAAGAGCCCGACATTTAACCTCAGTTTTATGGCGCACATCATTTGATAATTTTTCATATTCTAAATAGTTAATGAGCGATTGACGCCAATCATCTCTGCAATTCCATAGACAGAAACAATATTTACTTCATCTTCATCTTCATTTTCAACTTCAATTTCAATTGATGATGAATAACCATTTATTGGCAAATTAGGACTTTGATCCCTTGTTGATGCCAAATTATCTAAGGCATCTGCTTACCGGTTCTCTTTTCGCGAAATATGCTCAATTGAAAAGGTATTAAATTGAGTTAAATATTTAAAATAAGGCATTAACTCAAATTTCTTTACTTCATAGAGTATGAGAAATTGATTAATGATCAACTTTGAATCTCCAAAAATTTTAAAATTTGTAATTTGCATATTATTTGCCATCTCTAATCCCAGAATCAAGGGTTGATACTCTGCCATGTTATTTGAGCAAAGTTCTTTAAATTTAATGCAAAGGGCAAGAGATCTCCTTCTGGCCTAATGAAAATTACCCCAGCACCTGCACTGTTACATCTAGCTTCTCCATCAAAGAACGTCCTCCAAGGACTTTGAAGCTCTATAAAGAAAAAATCTTCATTTGGAAAGTCTTTAGAGAACTCCCAGTCATCAGGAATTGGATGATCATCAAGAAAATTTGTAAGAGCTTAGCTTTAATTGCCTTTTGAGGGATGTAAACAATTTTAAATTCTTATAGCAAAAGTGCCCACTTAGCTAACCTTCCTGATAGAACTTGCTTTGAAATGATGTATTTAATAGGATATGCTCGAGAAATTAGATGAACAGAATTAGCTTGCAAATAATGCCTTAGCTTCTTTATGGCAAACATTAAAGCTAAACATATATTTTTTAATTGGTGTGTATTTCAACTCAGCAATATTCAACATTCTACTAAGATAGTAGAGTTCTTTTTCTTTTTTTTCATCGTTCTTTTGTGCTAGGAAAAATCCTAGTGAGCGCTCTTATGCAGATATATAAAGGATAAGAGGACGTACTAAAATTGGAGCTTTTAAAACAGGTGGACTCAAGAGATATGTTTTAATGCTTTTAAAAGCATTGTTACATGCTTCATCCCACTAGAAAGGAACATCCTTTTTCATTAATTGACTGAAACATTGATATCTTCCTGCTAAGTTCAAAATAAATCTTCTAATGTATGCCAGCTTTCCTTGTAAGCTTTTGAGTTCATGGATGTTTCTTGGTTCTAACATCTTAAAAATGACATCAATCTTTGTTTGGTCAATGCTAATGCCTTGATGACATACTATAAACCCCAAGAATTTACCTAAAGAGACTCCAAAAGCACATATGAGTGGATTCATTTTAAGTTGATACTTTCGAAGATGCTCAAATACCTCTCGAAGGTCTTGAAGAGGATTATTGATCTTTTTAGGCTTTACAACCAAGTCATCCACATAAAATTTGACATTTTTTTAGAGCATATCATTAAAAATGTTTTGCATTGCTTGTTGATATATTGCCCCTGCATTTTTAAAACCGAAAGGCATGACTTTATAGTAATAAATCCCTTTTAGCATTCGAAAAGCAGTTGCCTTTGAGGAATTGTTAAGATCTCGAAAGTCAACATATACTCGAATTTTACCATTTTTCTTTCTCACTGGAATGATGTTTGAAAGCCATTTTGGATACTTAATTTCTTCAATGAAACCAGCATCAATCAGTTTGTTAAATTTAGCTTTAATTTGAGGAATTAACTCAGGTCAAAAGCGTCTTTGAGGTTGCTTGACTAGTTTTGCCCCCTTTTTAATTGCCAAATGATGAACTACCACCTTTAGATCTAGGCCAGGCATCTTTTTGTATGACCATGTGAAGACATCCTTGTATTCAACCATGAGTTACTTGTAAGCATCCTCTTCTTCTTAAGACAAATTCATATTTAGGAAGATTGGTCGAGGATTTTCAATGCTCCCTAAGTGAATTTCCTTTAGTTCATCCACTATAGCCTCGTTTCCTTCTTTAAAGTTCGATGGAGCTTCTTCTACATCTTCCTCAATATATGAATCTTCTTTATCATCATCACTTATAGTGACATGATATGATGACATTACATCAACTTTTTCCTTTTCCTCTTGATGAGGGAATGGGTTAGTGATCAGCACTGTTTGTTTCTTGTCTTTGAGTACTTCACTAGTTGTAACAACCCATTTGATGGCACTTTACTTTCAATCTCCTTATGTATCATGCAGATATTTGGATTGATTGATGTAAAGACCTTGACTGCTCCAATTTACTTTAATGCCAAGAAAGTAGGACAGATTGCCAATATCCTTGATGGGAAATTCATCTTTAAGTTCTAAAAGAATATTACTAAGCAAGTATTAGAAGAGCCGATCAAAATTATATTATCTAAATAAACTAATAATAAAAGAACATCATGAGCTTGTTGTAGAATAAAAAGTGAGTGATATGCCTTAGAAGATAAGAAATTGAGGCCATGAAGAATGTGTTGGAAGTGGTGAAACCAAGCCCTTAGTGCATGGCAAAGACCATATAAATATTTTCGTAAGAGACAAACATAATAGGGATAATTTTGATTAAGAAAGCCATGCGATTGAAGCATATAGACTGGTTTATTAAGAATTCCATGCAAAAATGCATTAGATACATCCACTTGATGTAAAGACCAATTCTGAATGGATGCTAAAGAAAGTATGAGTTGAATCATTATAACCTTAATAATAGGACTGAAATTCTCTGCAAAATCAATACCATTATGCTGCCTTTAGCAACCAATCGTGCTTTATAGTAAGATATAGAATCATCTGAATTTCGCTTGATGTGGTAGACCCATTTATTGCTGATAATGTTTGCATTTTATAGGC
>CATIWK010125298.1:0-17724 GCA_949634005.1 Mallotus japonicus
CTTTTAGTCCTTAAAGTTTTATATTTTTAAAATTCATATCATTTTTGCAATTTAGATGTTATATTAACTTTTTAATTATTTTCACAAGTACGAAAATAAGTCATTTATTTTAATTTTTAATATTTTAAATTTAAAATATGAATATATATTTTTTAATAATTTACCCTTAAGAATTTGAGACAAATTTGCTATAAATTGAAAATATTTAATATATGTTACACAAATATGCAGTTAATGTAGCAGTAGCATCTACATTAATACAACTACCAACAATGTGAGATCAACATCTCCACATTCAATTTTTGACTATAATAATTGTGGACCATAATTGCTACATATTTATCAAATTGAAATATTTTTGCCAAAATTTTAAAAATTGATTAAAATTGTAATAACTGGAAAAATATTTTAAAACCAATAGAACTAATAATAATAATAATAAATAAATGACTAAATTAGCTGACAAAAGTGCACAAAATCCTTAATTTAAGTTTGTCATGATTTTATTGGAGAAAAATTAAAGTTAAAAAGAAAGAAAATTTCAAAAAAAAAAATCACATTGCAGTGAAGGTAATAATATTGTGCAGTCCCAGTAATCAATAAGCATTTTGACACTTTCCCTCCATTTCTTCATCCTTTTACCTTTAAAAAAAAAAACAACAACAACAAAGTCATTCTTTTCTACTACTACTACTACTGGCGTGCATATTTACGCATCATGCTCCCTCATTTTGTATTGTGTCGTCTCCTGTGTTTCCTTTATACACAGAGCGAGCGACATTAGTAAATGAATTTAAATGAAAAGATTAATATTTATAAAAAAATTTTAAAAATATAAAAAAATGAAATTAAAAATTTATTTAAATTAAAAATAAAAATTACAAAATACAATTATAAATTATAAATTATAATGTCTTTAATTATAGTGTTCCCTTTCATCATTATATTTTATTCTAAAAAATAAAATTTGTAAAAAAAACAAGATTTCTATAATCAAAGATATTGTGAAAAGTAGTTATACTATTACAATTTTTTTTATCTTAATGTTTATTTTTTAAAACTTAAAATTTTCAAAAAAAATATACATTCATATTTTAAATTTAAAATATTAAAAATTAAAATAAATGACTTATTTTCTTACTTGTGAAAATAATTAAAAAGTTAATATAACATCTAAATTGCAAAAATGGTACGAATTTTAAAAATATAAAACTTCAAGGACTAAAAGGAAATATTTTCTATTAGAAAATTACAGTTCAAGTCCATGAATTAACGGTACAAGTGACGGAGGGATGACTTAGTACAACGGAAACAAACCTCAGGGATGTCATAACGTATTTGTAAAACAGGAGGGATCGACTAATGAATTTGACTAAACCTCAGGGGGGTTTTAATAATTTACCCTAATAATAATAATAACAACAAGAAAAACAAGAACAAAAATAAGAAAAACTGTAAAAATGAAAAGAAAAAGAAAAAAAGGTAAAGATGAAAAGCGTTTGATTAAGCATTAAAAAAATGGTTACAGAAAGTGTACATGAAAAAAATGAATCAAATGGTGATGTATACTATAATTTTCCCAAATATATGTTCACATTTATAGGAAAACTTTTATTGTCGCTCCTCGTGTCGTGACAAGGAACAGTAAGTCGTGAGGAGCGACTTTTACAATTATGTCCTTTATTTTTTATAAATTATATTATTAAAAAATAAAAAAATAATTTACAGGCTACAGGTGGTGTTCACTTGTGTGCACCTTAGATTTTATATTCCAAAAATATATACATACTTCAAAAAAATTAAAATCTAAAAAAATTTTAAAAAATAAATATTAATTAATATTATAATTACTTCAAATTTATTTTATTCTCACACGACCCGTGATATCGCATATTGTGATATGTATCATCGCCCATATATACCATAATTTCCAAGAGTTGACCAAATTATCTTCTAAATAAGATATGATGAAAAATGGAAAGTAAATCAATTGCTTATTAAAGTAGTCCTAAAATAAGGATGAAGAAAGATAGACACATAAAAGTAAAAAGAAGTTGGTAAGGTTGGTTCTCATTTAAATTATATTTTCAGTTTGAGTCAATATATATATAATCGTATTAAATTAGTTATTAAAAGATTTTTATAGTTTTATTAAAATTAAATTAATTTAATTAGAGTACAATAAAATAGATTAAAAAAAAGTCTTAGTTTCACTTGTGGCTTTTATATTTTAACTTCTCTATTTTACTTTCTCTCCACCAAAGTGCTATAGTGCACTCAAAAGCTTTTCTACCTTATTGGATTACAGGCTATGACTTATTGCCCCCTCTTTTTTAGTCATTACCTTTTTATTAAATATTTAGTTTTGTTATTTTGTTTTTATGTTCATAAGAACAAGACAGCTTAACTACAATCAAGCAAAAGAACATGGTAAATTTTCAATTAGTTGAATTTTTCATCACACCATCACATCCTACTAATGTGAGCTTGTACCTCCTTTCCACCAAGTCTCCATTTTGTTCACAAGAATTCATAGAAAGATCTAGATGGAATCATATAATTATATTATTATTTATTTTTATTCGGACTATATATGAATATTAATTTTTTTTATCTAATTTAACCATTTAAATTTTTATTATAAAAGTTTTAATAAAAATAAATTAGCATATCTTAGAATTTTAAATGTCTGACTCTAGCTGAAGCATCAGGTGCGATAAAATTTTTGTAAATGAATTGTGAATCCATACTTTGCGTGGATTATAAATAATATACATATTTTAAAGTAATTAATTAAATAATTTTAATAAATTAAAATCACAAATTAATCATATATAAAAATAAGAACTTAAAAAATTATTGCAATAGTTTTATTTTATCATTTTTTATTAAGAGTATATATATAATTAATATGTACAGTAATAATAATAATTGAATAAATAAAATAAAAAATAGAATGTTTTAGTTAGAATGAAAGACATATTTTTTTATGGAAAGCAAAAGTAATGTTTTAAATGTAATATAATTAGAGTGTCTTACATAAAATAGAACGTGTATTCTAAAATAAGATTTTTTTTTTATATTTTTATAGAAAAATATTGTGAATTTTAATAACTCAACACAAAAGTTTTTAGAAGTGAATTATAAAGAGAGACACTTGTCAAATTTTAGGTTTAATAACTTTAAAACTCAACATTTAATAAATATAGACATAGATTTTATCTATTTTTATTTTAAAATTAAAAATTTTAAAAAGTATACGAATAGAGAATGTAATTTAAATTTTCAAAGAAAATAAATAGAGAAATTTATTTAAACTTTTATTAACTTAATTGTTCCCTAAATCAACCTTATTACTCGAGGACATGTGATGAGTCTTGTAATCAAATCTCAATATAAATACATGTCTTTAGGCTAATGACTAAAGAAAAATAAAAAATATAAATACATGTCTTTTTCCCTTTGATGTTTAGGCGAATGGCTAGTTCCAAATAAAAATAAAAAAAAAATCTCAACATAAATACCTCTTTTATTTGAAAGAATAATGCTATGCATAATTATTTTCATGATTTAAATAGCTAGGAGGAGGGGCATGTGAAATCTTAATCTAATGAACAAATTTTTTATAGATATAATAAGTGATTAATGATAGAGATTGAATTCTCACTCCCCTTCGCCCACTTCTTTGTACAATATTAAAAATAAAACAAAATAAAAAGAGGATTCCATCTTTTTCTTCAACAACAATTAGTGATTACACTACACCGGAAATACACTCTCTCTCTATATATATCTATCACAATATCTATCTAATATTTATCTATCTATTTAATATCTATTATTAATATTATAATAATAATAATTATTATTATTATTATTGTTATATATAGAGTGTGAAATATTTTATCTAGTGGTGCATTAAAAACCAAGATTCTTAATTTTGGATATCCTAACATTTGAATCTATGATCTAAGGTCATGGGTGCCTCATCCTAAACCATTTGATATAGGGATCATTGGTAAAAGAGGGTTCCATCTATTATATATAGTTTTAAAAGCTCATATAAAATCAAAAGAAAAGGACAAGGCAAGGAAGTGCACATTCTTAATGTTCAAATATGACACCAATGATCCCTAGATCAATTGGTTTAGGGTGAGGTATACATAACCTCAGGTCATGAGTTCAAATTTTAGAGTGCTCAAAATCAAGATTTTTGATCCTTGATGCATCACTAGGTAAAAATAGTCTATACTATATGTATTTATAATAATAATAATATAATAAATAATATAATAGATAGTTAGATAAATATTTGATATATATATATATATATAAGATAAATAGAGTGATATTTCGAGTTGTAATACTCTATTTTAAAAAAAAATGTTCAAATATGACAAACTTTATGGTGAAAAAACTGGTACCACAATTATTAGCCAAGATATATGTTCAAATTGACAAATTTCAATTCATTAAAACATAGTCACAAAAAACATAAGTGCCTCTTAACTTTAAATGAGTTTTCACTTTTCATGGATGTGAGCCTTCCATGAAAATTTCAATTGAATTCATTGAACACCTTTTCTTTTCCTTTTCCTTTTCCTTAATCTCTATTGCTAATTCCCACTAGGCCTTGACTTAAATTAGTGCATATATATGTTGCCACCCCATCATTCTAATGTCATCCTCCACTTGTATACAGTGTGCTCCATCTTACTTCACCCATCGTCATCACCCATCTTAATTTACTTAATATATATGTATATATATATATATATAGAGTAAGATCTATCCAATTTAAATTGTATGTATAGAGAAATAAGTGGTGGAAAAGTTTTATTTTTTTATGAGATTTAAAATCTAAAATAATTAGAGATCTATATAATTATTGGATACCGAAAATATCAAATATAATATATAATTTTTCAACGGAAAATGATTAATGGCGTAACTCGCTACGTCTATAGTGATGTTGCGAGTCGTGCTATTTACCATTTTGCCCCTTTACTTATATATATTGTACAAGTTATAAATATTTAAATCTTTATATGACGGGTTCACCTGTGTGCAACTTAGATTTTAAATTAAAAAAAATTCAAAAAAATTGAAATTTCAAAAAAAATAAATATTAATTAATATCGGAGACAAAAATGAAACCTAAAATTATTTTGTCAGCAAGCGACCCACGATATTACTTTTTCAACATATCTCCCCACTTAAACAAAGCCCTTAATTAGGCTTAAACACCTCTTAACGCACCTTAGTTTCTTTCTTTGCATTACCTTTTATGGTTGAATCACTTAATTAAATTTGCGGGCAAAAGTCTCCTTAAACAAAAATGTTAATGTTTCCACCACCTTTTGACTTTTGGAAAACATAATCACTACTGTTAAATTTCTCCAGCATGATTCACATATGTCCAGAAAAATCTATAGTGTTGTAAATGTATAAATTGGGTACTTTTCCATCTATAACAAGCAACAGCAACTTAGCTTAAAAACTTATTATCATTGCAATGGCCTCAGGCAATAGCAGCAGCACTCTTCTACGCTTATTAGTAATTTTCTTGGGGGTTTCTCAACTGATTCCTTCTCTGAATGCCATCCCAATTACAAGTATGTCTTTCTTGAATCACCTTCTTCTTCGTTTTTCTTTTTCTTCTTCTTCTTCTAATTCTTCCATGTTCATTAATGCGTGTTTCTTGGATATTTTGCAGGAATTGAAAGGTTAATGCATGGACCTCAAGTTCTTGAAGTTTCAGATACTACCCACATGGTATTTACTTATTATTATTAGCCAAAAAATCCAAGATTGTTGGACTTACATGTCTTTAAGGAGTTCATGAAGAAGCATTAGATCTAATTTTGGTATCATTTTGTGCATGACTGCAGTTTGCTGAGGAGAAAAGCTTGGAGGAACGTGTCACGAGTGTTGAAGGTAGGATGGATGTGGAGCTACATGATTACCCTGGATCCGGAGCAAATCACCGCCATACTCCATGGCCACCACAGCTGAGATGTGCTGATTGCTAGAAGAATAATTATAAATATAACATAATTATTAGATGTGCAATTGATTAGCATGCTATCTCGCTAGCTACTTGTTGGTGTGTAGTATGGGGCCTGCGGCTGTGTAGACACAATGATTTTGCTCACTCCATCGTTAAGATACTTGATTATTAGGAAGTTCTTCATTTATTTGTATTATCAACTACTAGACGAGAGGTATATGGAAATTAAGATATATAAATGTGTAAAATCTTAAGGGTGAGCTACTGGGTATGTTTAAGCAAGTTCTTGATCACTAGCTATATGCATGTAAGAGCTTTTTAATCTATATAAATGTAATGTAATGGATATTTATTAATTCTGGTGCCAACGACTTCAGCTATTTTTCTTTTTGTCAAAGCCAATCCATGCTTGTAATTTACTCTCATTGCTTTACAACTTTTGCTATCAATTGTCAAATTGGCCTTCAATTCATATGCATCCAACTCTTCATTGTTAATCATATACATGTCATATTATTAAGAATTAAAATCATAATCATGCTATCAATTTTTGTCAATTTTAAATTTAATGACTGATAAGAGGAAATTCTCGATCTAAATAAAATGGACACCAAAATTATTATTATTATTATTTTTCTTTTTTATAATTAGGGTGATAAATGCCAGAACAATTCCATTGAAATAGCTTTACAGTATAATACTCCTACTACATCATGCATTAACCAACTCATTAGATCAGGCGAAGGAGCATGAAGTTTGTGAGTTCCTATTGGATGGCAAAGGGCAATCGAAGCTAAGTGATCAGCACTAAATTAAGTTAGCTTCCCTAAACATGTGATCTTTTTAAGTAGAAAAAAAAAAAAAGATTATACAATATACGGAACAAATCCAACTATCCATGATGAGATTGGAGGCAAAATTTCAGCACTAAACTCTTTCAAGATTACTATAAAATTATAAAAAAAAAAGGTTTTTAAAAAAAACACATGCTTGAGTGATCTTTTGGGTGATGAGAATGCAACTGGGAGATGAGATTGGATCACAATCATCATTGTTAAACCCTGCCCTCAAGATGAGTTCTCATTGTAATGTGCCTTTACACTTTTTAGGAGGCAAAAAGGAGGGAAAAAATTAAGAAGAATAGAAAATTGAAATTGCTTTCCAAAGTTTGGTGTTAGACAACCAAAGGTTTATAAAAAAAAAAATGTTAGGTAACCCACTAAAAAGCCATATATTGCAAATATCTCAAGGCATATTTAAATGTATGTCATACATTTGCATGGTGGATTGTTGAGTTGGTAGGCACATTCACTGCCTTATACCACTATCTTTTCCATTGAATTAGGGCCTCTTTTTCATTAGATGTTCCCCTATTTGGTTATTTTTGTGCAAATTGACAAGTTAGATTAATGAATTAGATTGGAAACACTTTTGCCTTACAAAAAATGTTAGCATATCTTGGTTTTTAAAATATGGCATTGTAGTGTTGTGGACATTCAATTTGATAAAACTATTAGATAGAAACAAATGGAAAGATATGGACCAAAAACAATTTTTTAAAAATGTTGTTTATTATGATAATATGAAGGAATTAGATCTTAAAATAAGGGTATGATACATACGTGTAGAGGTGTAAAAGAGAATTTGTAATTGTTTACTTGTGTCCTGAATCAACTTTATAAAAAATTTAATTATTTTAGTTAATAAAACATTAGGGTATCTTCTATACACCCACATGGCTTGTTTTTAGAAGCAAATTCCATCTCTTTTTCTTTCAGTGAAAAAATAAAGAAATAAAGGTAATGGTACATGCATGACAAGCTCCTGAGGATTTCCTGAACAATTTACAAAATAAGGATTTGGATTTTAAATTTTATTCCAATTAAAATACAAATGTTTAAGTTAATCTCATGAATTGAAATGTTTATTATTATTTTTTATTAGTGCGGGTATGCCAAAAAAAAGTATATTAATATCTCATTATTTTTTATCATTATTTTAATAGTTTGCATTATAAACTGTAGATTTGAATTTTGTAAAATTATTTCCAACTGTTATGCAATTCATTAGGATTTAAATCATTTAATATTCTTATTAATAAAAAATATTTTTTATATATTAACTTGACACGTTTAAAATTTTTTTAATTTTAAAAAAATACTATACTTAAAAATCTGCCCACAACACTATACAGAATAACAAAATTTCCTCAATTCTCTTGGACGTATTAGAAACATTTTTGCTTATGGATATTTGATGTTGGAGAGGTAGCCCTAATGCTCAACACTTGCAAGACAAATATTGATGGCTCAAAATCCGAGTGTCTATAACTTGAGCTTTCTTTAGCACTTTCCTCTCAGTGGAAATGGGATCATATATATATTTGGGGGAAAAAACCATCTAATCTTTGGAGCCTCGAAGGGTCATGTATATTTGTTGAAAAGATTAGCTAGAATCATTAGTTAGAGTTCATACATGATTAGCCTTCATGTACTTTGGAGCAAGAATTTTGCACTTGGAGTTGGAGAAGAGGCTTATAGTTAAATTCTTTAATGAAATACAACTATCATTAAGTTATTTTTAGACGCACCAAAATGTATTACAAAGAAAAAAAATTGATTCATGAATGCACATATTTTATGGGATTAGAAACAGTTCAGCTAGGTTGAGTTGATGATCAGGCTGGTGATGGGGCAGCTGCGGGTGTTGGGGAAGGAGCATTTGTGTTATTACCACTTAAAAATCCGAATTTCTTGATGAGCTCATTTGCGATCAATTCATTTGCACTATCTGAGGGATGGTATTCGTCCCAAAACACATACTTGCTTCTGTCCTTGCACAATGTTGATGCAGGAACACATGTCAAAGCTGGCCGTATTCTTCCAAAGGAGCAACATGGCGAGTCTGAGTTGTTGAATCCTGAAAAAGAACATGACCAACTCGACTCAATTAGTAGTACAACTTCAAGCCTTTATATATATATATATATATATATATATATATTTGATACTCGTTATCTGATAGTAATATAAAATCCGACTATTCTAAAATTTACATTGGGTGAAATATTAAATAGAGAATGCAAAACTCTTCCAACAGAAGTTTTGATCATGAAAAAAAAGGCAAAAGTTTTGCTTACCGTGTTTAGTTGGGTTGGTAATAACATCATTAACAACATCATAAGCATCTCCAAATTTGAAGCTTGCATTAGCAAGCTTGGTGGATAAATTGTCCAATAACTTGCCTGAAGCTTGGTTGAAGCTAATTGCTAGTTTGTTTGTCCTTTCTTGACAGCCTCCTGATGTGCTTAGGACCCTTTGAAGTGGGATGCAGCCCATTGGTCCTAGCCCAAATACTATTAGCTGCCTTGCTCCTAACTTATGCAGTGTCTGTATCAACAACAAAAAGAAAAATAGATTAGCTGCCTAAATTTAAAAGGGCTAATTGATCAAATTAATCATTGATTATGGGTTAACTTTGATCCTACCATAAGTTGTCCTTCAAGGGTTTCCATTAAATAATCAATGAAGGATTGATCGTTGTACGTCCAGGAATCGCTGTAAACCGGCATTAAGTAGTTGTTAATGAAGTCATTACTCCCTAATGCAACCACATATCTAGCTTCTTGGAAGAATTTCTGTGCTTCTTTTTGGCCAATTTTGTTAATGATAAGTTGTTGTGTTCCTTGAAATAGCTCAATTTGCTTGTTGAGTGAAAATTTTTGAATCTGCAACAATTAATTGCTTTGGAGTTTCAGTTCTGAAGTAATCTTGAGATGATATATATATAAAAGGGTAAAAATAACAAAGAAAGAAATGTGATTAAAATACTAACAAATAAGGAACCAGTTTCATTCAAAATTCCACCACCTCCAGAAGCATAATTAACACCATTCTCCAATATTACATCTTCTGTTAAAGATGGATCAAGAAATGCCGGTGGCCTTGGCAGACCAGTGCTGTCGCCTGCAAGAACATAAACAACAAAAGGCAAACACTAATTACCTTGAAAATTTTTCACAATGAAAACACTGAAATACCCCAGCAAAAATTTGACAATAAATATACCTATAATATCAGCAACTGTACGGCCATTAGTGAACCTTCCATTAGGCAGTCCATTGCCAAAATCAAGACCATACCAAGGCAGGCTAGCCTGAGCAAGACTCTTGGACAAGTACCTGTTGTTACCAACATCCGAAAGTGAATCTCCGAAAATGAACTGCACAATCTTGCATTGATACCCATCAATTGCAACTCCTAACATGATAAAAACAAACAGCTGCAGAGAACCAAGAAGCTTCATGTTGTTCTGTTTCTGTTTTACAAGGACTGAACTTCCAAGTAAAAAAAAATTGTGTTGGAGATAGACTTTCAGAGGTTTGCATTTTAAATACATGTGAGACAAGGACATTATTGTATGGTACTTGGACACAGAGGTCAGGAATGTTGGATGAACCAACTGTTTGATCATTCAAACCTACTGCAACTACCTTGGTATTTATTGTTACAACGGTTTTATTGCAATTTTTTCTTGATGCAATTTTATTTTTTTGTTTTTGTGGGCGACAGAGTTCGGCTACCACCCTTTTCATTTTCTTGCATGAGTGCACAAAATCTAACGTTGATTTAAGCAAAACTTAACTATTTCTTGTGACTTTATGTGCATTTAGTACACTCTTTGACAAGAGTTTTTTTTTTTTTTTTGGAAATGATTTGACAAGAGTTTGGAAGCATATAAGAACCGTATATCTATTTTCTTGTACTTTAAAATGCAAATTGTGTACAAATTGTTTTTGTTGGGTTGTGTGATGCTCGGCTTCGCCCACCTACAATTTGAAAATTTTCCCGAAAAATAAGAGAGAGTTTTCTTTTTTATTTAACAACAGGAGATTTTATTGTACATGAATCGTCACTCAGGCAATTACTAACTGAGTAAGACTCATGCAACACTTTTATATACACAAATCCAATCACAACTAAGCGATGTGGGATCCCGAATGACCAGCTCCTTTGTAGAGCCACCTAACCGCCACGATTGCACCTAAACACGAGCGTAAGTTCATTTTTTTTAGGGGTGTACATGGTACAGGGGAATCCGAGGATTTAAAATCTCCAGAACCATACCAAATTTTTGGTATTTTAAAAATTAAATTTTCAGCACCAGTACCAAATTTAAAAATCTCCATACCGATATCATACCATTGTTCGGCACGGAGATTCGGCTCTTTATCGGTATGATACGGTCCAAAACTGGAATTCGGGAATTTATATTATACACAAATTTATACTATTAATTGAATTTATATTTATTATTAAAAATTTGATATGATTTATAATTGAATTTACTTTTCATTTATTGTTTTTAAATTTAATTCATATGGTTGAGAACTAAAGTAAAAATAATTAATTTCTAAATAAATAAATGAAATATGAACTATATGCCATTAACCTCACCTGAGAACTTGGGATAATAGAGAAAAATTATTTAAATTTTGAGTATTCATGAAAAAAATAAAAAAGCAGTATGAGCTTGTATATAATGACATCATGGAGATCAACACATATGATCCAATTCATTTAGGCCAAGCCTAAGTGGCCTGCACCAATGAAAAAAAAACATTTCGTTGTAGTGGTCTCTGGATAACAACAACCAAAGCAATTTAGTTTACAATTGTCTTCAAAATAAAAATAAGACATACCATTCTATTACATTTCATGATCATGCTTCTATTATAACAAGAATATTGTTGGATGATTCATGAGTGCTTACGGTGCAATCATGGAAAAAAAAAAAAACAGTAGCAAAATAATAATATATTTTAATTAATAAATTATAAATTTTAAAATCATCCAATGTTAATTTTCTTATTTTCATATTTTATAGTTTAAATTGAAACATAATGGGCATTCCACATTTTTACTTGTCAATTGAATAATAATAATAGTAGTAGTAGTAGCAACAACAACAATAATAATAATATTAATAATATTGAAATTAATAAAAATATTTTGTTAGTAATTTATTTATTATATTTTAAACAAAAATTATATATATTAATTTTTAGGGGAAAGTACAATTTTCTACCTTGTGGTTTGAGGTTTTTACAAAGATGGGCCTGTGATATTTTTGGTGACAGTTTACTACCCTGAGCATATGTCTGTTAACAAAAAAGGGAAAAAGCCAGAGACGTCGTTACTGCTGCTGACTGGGCGTCCTTACGTGGCGTCCAGCTTATGGCTTAAAAAAAATTTGAAAAATTAGCCACGTAATCAAAGAGGGGTTTTTATATACCCAAATCCCTAAAACCCTAAAAATCCCTAAAATCAACCAAACTCATTCTAAACCCTAAATTGATCTCTCTTTTCCTCTTCTCCACACTGAATATCGATGGACATCACAATTGTTATCTTGGTCCTCTTAAAAAGCTAATCTGAAACCCTAAAACGAAGAATATGAATTGAAGACGAAAGAAGATTTGTTCAAAAGAATTTGAAGATTCAAATATAGCAACTTGCCAAATAAAGCTAAGGAGGGAGGGAGTTTTTTCTTGAGTTACAAGGTATGTAAATAAACCCTTGAAGTTGTCCTTTTTCATATTTTGGTGGGTTAAAGGGTATAGGTTATCGGGTTGCTTTAATGGGTACCTCTAAAATTCAAATCGGGTACTCTGTTGGTGAAGACAGGGTACTATTTAAGGGGGTCGTAAATGGAAGCTTTGTTGTCTTGGATAATAATTTATTAAACATTTAACAAGTTAATAATTGACAAAATATTGATGCATGCGAAATTTGAAACTATTTTATAGGAATGGGTATTGTGAATCTGAGAGTTTACCATAGAGGACAGTGGGTTGAAAATCCAGAAATGGTGTATAATGGGAGCACAGTTGAAGAAATGGACGATTTCGACTTGGACCGTCTATCGTATTTTGAATTACAGTGGTACTGCAATTCATGGGGCTATAAACGAGGTTGTAAGATGTGGTATAAACTTTGGGGTATAAGTGGGAATGAGGGATTTGAAGAGATATTGGTTGATAAAGATTTGACTTACATGCTGGAATATAACAAAGGATACCCTTATATTGAAATTTATGTTGTTGAAAATCTCGACCCATTGAGTATAGGGATTCCTGTGAATGATATCGAGCAGGAGTTTGTGTACATGCCTTTTACCCCTATCAAGAATGAACCTGCACCTAGTAATGGAGGGGATAGTGACTGCAAGATTTTGGATGATCATAATAGTGCAGATTTGAATGAATCTTTCAACTTCGAGTTTGATCGTACTGATGAGAATGAGTGTGTTGATATGGCAAATGAGAATGCAGGTATGGATAAAGATGACAAATATGAGACAGGACATGGTAGTAAAGATGATGAGACAAGACATGGTAGTAAAGATGATGCTGCTGCTGATGTGGTAAATGATGAGGGCAGTGTGTTGGGGGGAGGAGTCTGCAAGCTTGATGTGTTTAGTGAGTTGTGGGATAATGACTCCTTAGGGAGTGATTATTGTCCTAGTGAGAATTATGACTGTATCTCAAGTGAAGCAGAGTCTTGCGATGTCAGCAGGATGTATTCTGACTTAGAAGGGAGTGATAATGACATATTCTCCAATGTAGGAGGTGGTGTCCAAGATTCAGCAAAAGCAGCTGCTGCAGGAGCAAATGCTGAACAACCTCAAGCTGAGTAAATGAGACGGCAGCTCCAAATACCACAGGTGGACAAAATCATTTTAATGTTAATGATGAAGCTGAGTTCAATGAGCCTAATGTAGATGATAATGAATGTGGTAGTTTGAAGGGATCAGATGATGAAGGCCTTGAGTCATATCTAGAATTCAATGAACTCACAGGAATGAAGGATCCACAGCTATGCAAGGGGATGAGATTCTCAGGCAGGTCAGTATTTAGAAAAGCTTTGAAGGAATGGGCAATTTAAAAAGGCTTCAGTTATGTTCTTAATAAATGTATAAAAGAGCGAGTCACTGCTTTGTGCCAGAACAAGTGTGGATTCAGAATTCATGCATCGAAGATTCGAGACTTGAATACTTTTCAAATCAAGACTTTCAAGCCTCAACATAAATGTCCAAGAGAATTCAGAAATCATTTTATTACCTCAGTTTACTTGGCAGATAAATACTTAGATGATATGAGGGACAATCCTGAGTAGAAAGTTGATGCAATGCAAAAGACGCTACAAAGGAAACTGGGTCATCAAGTCTCATTGGCTCAATGTTATCGAGCAAAAAGAAGGTGCAAGAAAAAACTTCAAGGTACTGTTCAAGAGCAATATAGAAGGCTGTGGGATTATACTGAGACTGTTAAGAAGATAAATCCAGGCAGTTTAATTAAGCTAAAAACTGAGTTGTCTGTCGAAGAAGACACCACACCTTCTACTGAAAATAAAGCACAAACTAGCAGGCCGAAGGGGATAACAGTGTTCCACTACTTGTACATGAGGTTGGCAGCTCAGAAGCAAGGTTATTTCACTGGATTAAGGCCTCTGATTGTCTTGGATGGCTGCCACTTAACAACTTCAATGGGTGGGCAGTTGTTTGGTGCTGTTGCAAGGGATGGAAATGACAACATATTTCCCCTTGTATATGCAGTTGTCGATATTGAGTGTAAAGGCTCGTGGGTTTAGTTTTTACAGCTGTTGTTTGAAGATTTTGGACATCCAGCAGAAACAGGGTGGGTCTTTATGTCTGGCAAACAAAAAGTAAGAATATACAAGCATTTGCTTGGGATTGTTTTGTTTTATTAATTTTTTATTATGTTGATTTTTTTAAACACTGATTTCTTTTGATTTTATTTCTTAGGGCTTGGTTGAAGCGTTCCAAAAGACGATGCCTAATGTGGAACACAGGTTTTATGTCAAACACATGGTTGAGAATTTTAAGCCCCTTTTTAAGGCTGTTGATAAAAAGTTGATGTGGGATTCAGCTAGTTCAAGAACAATCAGGACTTTTGAAGCAAACATGCAGAAAATTAAAGAGGCAGACCCAAAAGCTTATAAATGGGCAATGAATCGAGATCCACGATCATGGGCTAGGTGTTATTTCTCACCCAACACACAATGTGATGCTATCCAAAATAATATATGTGAGTCATTCAACTCCTATGTTAAACAAGGTCGAGACATGCCAATATTATCCATGATGGAGTGGATGAGAAAGAAATTAATGAATAGAATGCATGTGAAATACTCAGGCATGTTGAACTATCATGGTGACATCTGTCCTAATATCCAAGATAAGTTGGAGCATTTGAAGGTCGAAAGCCATAATTGTTTTTGTATAGCTGCAGGGGATTCAAAATACCAAGTTGACTACTATGACACATAAACATGTGTCAACCTTACTGATAGAAGTTGCACTTGCAGAAATTGGGACCTCACTGGGCTGCCTTGTAGGCATGCCATATCAGCAATCTATGCCAATCGACAAAGACCTGAAGAATATGTGCACAAGTACTTTTTGAAGGACACTTACCTGGCTGTATACCGACATATTATCAACCCAGGAAGGAAGAGTGGGAGAAGACTGATTATGCAGATATTGTGCCTAATATACCACGAAAACCTGCTGGCAGGCCAAAGAAAAAGAGACTTCGCTCCACTGATGAGCCAGTCAATCCTTTTAGAGTGTCTCGAGCTGGCTGTATAGTGTTATATGGAAACTGTGGGAAAGATGGTCATAATGTGAGAGGTTGCAAAGCAGGCATAGTTGGTGCATGGTAGAAGAGAATGAGACTGAAGAAACAAAAGCAAACCATGGTAATAAAATTCTATAACTTTTATTTACAGTAATTACAAATATGTCTATGGAAAGTTGAAATGAATATTTTTTTTTTCTTTTATTTAGGATTCTGGTAAAATAAGAGCAAGAAAAGGAAGGGTGTCATCTACTAGCCATAATGATGGGGCATCAAGGTCATAGCCAACATCACATGCTGATGCACACGTTCAGCACACAAGAATGACTTCTTCCCAACCAACTTCATCTTCATTCATGCAGGTAAGGCTTTTTCAAGAATTTTACTTTCGAAATACTCTCATCAGTTGATAGATACCGAATGTGATTGTGTTTATTATTCTCCAATGTAGGATGCTAGGAGAGCTGCTGGAAGTGCTGCAAATGTTGTTCCAAAGAAGCAATCATTTAGAGGAACAAATTTCAAAAGGGCTTCTCAACATAAATGACAACTACACCATTGAAATTTAGATTATATTAATGGTTGTAACAAACATAATTTTTTGTTAAAGTGCTGTTTGTGTTGATATGCCAGAATTAAGAAATATTTTTTGGTTAACTGAGTTGTTCTAACCCCAAACTTGGTTATGATATGAGTTTCTTTTTGTGGTTAAAGGCACTACATATATGTATATTTGAACATAAGTTTTTTTTTTTTTTTTGTATATTTGAATATAAGTTGATATGAAATTACTTTATCTATATAATATGTGAAGCATATTTGTGGTTAGTTCGTTCTTTTTGACAAGCATGTTTTTTGACATGTGTTGATAATAATTTTGTGATTTTTGCCTACTAATGTAAAATTGGTTTTACATCAAAGTGTATGCAACTTTTAAACAAGTACATATATAGCTTTAGTATAATCTAAACTCTTATTTTGACAAGCCTAATTATCCCACATGATATTTACATACAAGCAAATCAGTTATACTAAACAAGCCTCACTTGGACATTTCAACAAATACATTATATGCAATTTAAAAGTTAGTAACCATTTTACAACAAATACCTAATATCGAACTTCCCATTCAGTTCATAACACCTGCAACTGAACTCCATGCCTACACAACTAAACAACATAATACCTACATTCTCATGGTAAATATAGGGTTCCATGAGATGTGCTTATATTACCTACATACACATTCCAAAAAATAAAAACACCCACATAATTAGCAACCCAAAAATAAATTTCTTTAACCAGGCACATGGACCCAATTCACTTGGTGACTTCTGCTTTTTTAGGACTTCCAATTGCAATCTATGAATTTCTTCATTTACTCTTCATTTCACCTTCTAAGCGTTCAACTTACTGTTTCAAGCTCATAATTACTACTTGAACTTCAACTTCTCGCACTTTACATTCCACAAGTTCTTCCTCGCATAAATGAACTTTCTCTACCAATTGGGTGATGATTTCAGTATCTGTTGGGGGATCGACCCACTTAAAGAACTCGCATTTTTGGGGTGAATCGTACCTTGCACAGCCACGAAATCTCCTGCCTCGATTTTGTGGAGTCTTAGATGTTCTTGTTGCGAGAGGAATTCCACATTGACACTTATCTTCTCCGCTATGGCTGCTTCCTTATGATGCTTGTGAATTCATCTTGAAATCTGTTTTTCAATTCACAGATTCTTGATCTGAGTTTGGTTGAAACTTTTGATTTTAGGGATTTTTGGGGTTTTAGGGATTTGGGTATATAAAAACCCCTCTTTGATTACATGGCTAATTTTTCAAAAAAAATTTTTTTTAAGCCATAAGCTAGACGCCACGTAAGGACGCCCAATCAGCAGCAGTAACGGTGTCTCTAACTTTTTCCCTTTTTTGTTAACGGACATATGCTCAGGGTAGTAAACTGTCACAAAAAATACCACAGGCCCATCTGTGTAAAAACCTCAAACCACAGGATAGAAAATTGTACTTTCCCCTAATTTTTATCATATATTATTAT
>CATIWK010125315.1:0-12587 GCA_949634005.1 Mallotus japonicus
TATTAGCCATTAGAACATCTTTGGTGGTTTTAATGTTCTTTTCAGTAGTTTTAAGCATCCTATGCAATTCAGAAACATTTTTGTTCATACCATGCATATTATAGTTCATAATAAACCCATCATATGTTTCTAGAAAAACCGAAGAATAATATCAATGGCCAATTCTTGCTTGATCTTAAGACTAAGCCTTTCTAGATCTTCAAGATGACCTTTCATCTTAAAAATATAAGGAGCCACTGAACTACCAGCAGTCAACTTGAAAGAAAGGAATGCCTTTATGGTGCTAAACCTTTTAATTCTAGCTTTCTCTTGGAACATTTCCTTGAGATGGCCAATTATGGTATAAGCATCCATCTCCATTTCCTACTTTTGAAGATTTGAATCCATGCATCCAAGTATAAGGCAAGTGACATCAATAGAATCATTGAGATGCTTACTCTAAGCATCTCAATGATTCATTAGGGATAGGTTGATCAATGATATATTCCTTTCTCTATTACTTAAGAACAATTCTTAAGTTTCTGTACCAGTCAAGGAAGTTAGTCCCATTAAGCTTATCCTTCTCAAGGATCGATCGCAGTGAAAAATTAGATATTATGTTTGATGCCATTATCTACAACAAATATATATACAGTGTACTCAGTATTTTATCAAGTTAAATTAATAAGGCAAAATTATAAATCCCACTAAAATTCATTCAAATTAATAACCCTCAAAGTTAACATGTAAATTTTAGTAGGCCAAGATCCATATTTCACCATACTCTAAGTGAGCCATGGCTCATCGCCTAAAGTATGATTATTTAGGTAGGTAACTCTTACCAATTACATCTCATATAACTCTTGGATAGGATGTCCTAGCTAAAAATCTCATATAATGCCCTATGTCCAAAACCATTTTGATAACCTAGCTAAGTCAAGCCATATCAAACGTTCGGATAGCACCATTATCCTACTTGCCTTCCTTGGATGACTTAATACACCCTGCTTTGGTAGGCCCATATATAGTAATCTAAGGCTTGACAAGTGTTGAATTTATGGGAGGAATTATAGTGACTTAATATTGAATGAGGGTTCCTCTTTATTTAATCTTATTTGGATATTATTATGTTGTAAACATACAGCACATGCTTAGCATCACATACATAACATAATAATAAAGTAATAAAGTAAACGTGACATAGCATAGCCCAAATCTAGTTTGATCTTTATAAGCCAATATGAAAATCAATGGTCAATCCTAGGTAAAAAGACATCCATCATCTTGAGCCTTTCACCTTGGATCTCCACTTTGAGTTTCCACCTTGGATCTCCATCCTTGGCCTCCTTTTGTGTCTCTATGTTGCGTCCTCATTTACATTACATTATAAGTCGTAATCTATACTATTCTATTATTAATTAATAAAATAAAATTATAACAAATGAAAAATGACTCGCAGGCCTTATTTAATAAACTACAACCCATAAAAATGAATAACAAAAATTCAATCACATTGGTCTTAAGGGCCATGCTATGCACCATGCATTTTTACACTAAACACATAGAGCATAATAGTTTAATTCTCATTAAAATTAATTATTATGATGAGAATGATTTATGTGGCTAATCCATTTGGGGTCAAGGGGCAGCGGCCCTAGCAGTAATCCTGCTAGCTAGTTAGCAAGTGGGGGTCAAGGGGGCAACACCCCTTGAAGGGGATCGGCGGCAGCGCCCCCAAAAGGTAAACAATTTACCATAAATCTTTGACTGAGTAGTTGCCAAATCCTTAAACCATTGTAATCATATTACATTTCATTAGTATGTTCAAAACATGTTAATTTGTTCAACACTTGAACAAGAACGCCATCAATTTTTGCATCTGCACTTTACAGATTTGTACTCAGGCATGGTCGTGTGCACTGTAACCTTCAAAAATTGGTCCCAAGCATGACTATGTGCTAAAGTGTGTACAGCCTTGCGCAATGCTAATTCTGCATATTTTAAAGTAGGCACAGCTGTGTGCTCCTAGCCGCACAACCGTGGCCCCCCTGTAAACTCGATTTCACCTTTTCAAAAACAGTATTTTCAATATAAAATCTTTGTTTAATCATATTAAACAACAATGAACATTAATCACATTAATGTATGAAACTATTTTTGATATTGATTAATTAAATCATCACAAAAAAATGTTCGATTGAAATTTTGAAAACATTTTCCAAAATCAAATATATCACATATATTTCAAAACTTGTTTTTCATATCTCATGTATATATCACATATATCATAAAATCAATCTAATAGAATTACAAGTGGCTCTGATACCACTGTTGGGTTTGATGATGCAAAACGTAGTTGAAAACAAAACTCTTAACCACGAATATCCTAAACTCAGATCCATGTAATTCTAATTAGATCGATTAAGAGGGTTTCCAAACACTCACCAAGATGATCTTATGACAAGATAGTTGGAAAGAAGACCTTGTTCACTCCGGTAACACCTTACCTTGAGCTTTTTGTGTCTTCTTGTCGGATTAAGATGCCGCCAATAAGACCATGTCCTCTACCGGTATCCACATGATCAAGGTGACTAAAGCGGAGTTAGTGTGCTAGCACTTTTTAGTCACACAAGACGATTTCTCTCTATGTGTTTTCTTTTCACAAAAGAAGTAGTAGAAGGAGGAGAGTGATTGCCTTAGCAAACCCTAGAGAAAGAGATGTTTATATATACATCCTATCTAGGGTTTCTCAAATCTCTTACTTACCAAAACAGTTTTGGTAAGATTAGACTCCCTTTTCTACTTTGATTCTAATTCCAAATTAGAATTATTTCCTATTTATTTAGAAAACTCTTACCTTAAAAAAATTAGGAAGTAAATAAATAAATAAATAAATATATATATATATATATATATTCACTTATTTATTTAATCTTTCATAGAGATAATTAATGGGTTAATTAACCCAAGTCTGCTTTGGGCCTGTTTTAAGTGTGCGACCCTGTAGGTTCACATAACGTTGGCAGTGGGACTAAAATTCCCATTTTGGCCCACAAGTCATAATTGGTCTCTAGCAAGACATTATTACTACCCAAGTTGTGTGAAGGCTGATAAGCCGACATAACTCAATACACAGTGTGTACTATAGTCCTTTTGTCATATGATATCCTGATTGAACATAAGACATGGATTATGTCATCCTTATATCATTGAATCATATTGTTTCTCGATCCGAAGAAGACTGATATTGATAACTCTTTATCTAATATTGATAACTCTTTATCAATACATTCTAGCATGGCCATCCATTTCTCTTCAGTCTAACTCATCGAGGGGCCCATTGATATCTTCTCAAAATAACTGAGGGACAAATTCCATTTTAATCACTCACATTCCTCACACAAGTCATTCTATATCCAATCACAACTTGTTTTACCATCCGATTAAAAATTGTGTAGGGATGTGTCAAAATACAAAACTTATCATGCAGGAAACCATAGTGATTTTAGGTCAGAGGACTTAAATAATACTACTGTGATGAAAATTACCTATGATAATAATCCATGTGGTATTCTTATAGTGAGTCGATCTAGTACATCATTTCTCTAAATATGTTCCTATGAGTTTGACTTAATATCTCATATACATGATCAGTAAAACATAATCATCAGTCAGCCTCATACTAGTCTTTATTCATTATTGTTCCCATAACAAAAATCGACTAGGGATATTTAAATTAGAATTCAAGTATCACCTAAGATTTTTACTATCAAGTCACATACTTAATGATCTTAGGTAGAATTAACTAATCATGGACCAGTAATAATTAACATGCCTCTTTATTAATAAAATAGAAATATGAAAATGTCAAAGTATGGCCATTACATAATTGGCCTAGGGCACAACACTAACAAAGAGGACTGTCCTTATGAACATTAGCTTCACTTATATCTGTTAGGATTTTGAGAATGCTTACGATTATGATGCCAATTGTAAGCATCCCTGTTTTCAGGTCATATTTTAAACTCTATAATTTCATCCATTAATCATTCCTTTGGTCTTAATTAAGATACGTTCTTAAATTCATTTTTTAGTAATAAATATTGATTATTAAAGTCAAAACAAATATTGAATTGAGATTGCTTAACACCTTGATCATGCAAATGGTCAACAATGATGAATATAGTTTATTGAATATTAAGAGTTTAGTAGAAAGAAGGAATATATTAAAATAAAGAGAAGCATAATAATAATAAAAAGAACAACAACAATAAGATCTTTAAAAGAATATAGTAGGAATACTTTATGTTAATTTTTTTCGTTTAAATATATAGAGCAAAAATTTACTGCTAAATATAAAGGATATTTAATACGTATAACGCTAAAATAAAAAATTCATTTAATGTTATACTTCCTATTATCAAGGACGTATAATTGCAATATGTTTAACATTATACTTCCATGATAATAGGAAGTATATAGTTGCAATAAATATCAACTATAATTTAGGATAATAATTAATAGTACACTATATTTTTAATAGTTATACTCCCAATTTATGTTTAGGGGGATCTAGGCATGGGCCTTAATGTCATATGCCTAAAGTTAGCCCTAAATATAGAATACATTATAGGAATATAGCGTTATGTTTATATATATAACATAAAATTCAAACCTTTATTATAAAGTTAACCATTCATCCAAAGCTGTAGATACATGAGATTAGCTAGATGCTCTAGGCCTACATTCTATAGTTGTGACCAAATTAGTTCTTTAATTTAAAATGCATAAATTAAGATTCTAAGCTTACCATTTAAACTTTAGTCAAATTAGCTATTACTAAGAAATGTACAACTTAATTTACTGCTTTGCCTTGAAGGAGAGGCGTTTAGCACCTTATAGGGGTGTTCACATCAGGAGACAAGGCATTTGTCTCATCACTCTGATGGTTAGCTTTATGAACATTCGGTCACCTTTGCAATATAACAATCAATTTTGTAGATAATCAGTTGCCTTTGCACTTCCTGGTCTAGGTGATAAACTCACTTTCATCTCAATTTTTAGGTCATATTTCATAATACTTTAACCAAAATTTTGCCACATGTTCTCAAAATTGTTATAGGTTTCATTCTTCTTATGCTTATATAATCAAAATTCTATTCTTAACCCCTAATGTAATAAACTATGGATTTAGCTAATGTTGAACCTAAAACACCAACTCAAACATCACTTCAACTAGTATACAAGTTCTTAATCAGATTATTAGCTAAGGAATTTACCTACACAATTCATTCATAAGAAAGTCCTAATTACTCTCTAGTTCTTCCTTTGGCACCACCTTCTTGTTTTCCAAATTTCACCTTCTTTTGCTTGCAAATTCTAAGCTCAATTTATCCTCTAACACTTGCAACTCCTTGCTTTTCAATCCTATAATAATTCTCCTTTTTGTTTCTCTGTTTTCCACTATTCCTTCCCTTCCTAACCACTACTCCCTTTATTTTCTCTTCTCCGTTCTTTCTTTGTTTTGTTAATACTTTTTTTAAACGTGTTTTATATAGAAATAAGTAGCTAGAACTACCTTTTTTCCTAGCTGAGTTATGCTCCTTTCCTCGTCCAAGTGACACTTCATACCCCTTTTTCTTCCTTTACTTGCAGTTGTCGACAAATCTTCCTTTTGCCCTATATAGTTTTGCTTCTTATATCACATGTATCTTATAACTTATTTTTAGTCACTTAATTCCATGCTCATCACTTTAACCATGCTTTTTTTCCAATTCTTTCATTGAAGTCCCTAATCCCTTTATGTTTTTTCTTATTTAATCCTCTAATTGATTTTTTTTGTTATTATTTTGCACTTTTATTCCTTATTTCTATTTATGTGCAATAAGGTTCCCAATGCACTTGAGACATTATACAATAGTCCTGGCTTTAGAATACCGCACTGATAAAATTTAGTATTTAATTAAAGTGATAAAAACTAAAATCTAATAGTACATGGATGGACTCTAAATAGTTTGATATTATTAGTTTGGCCTTTCAAGCCATCAAAGGTCAGAATCATTATAAAATTTCTCCAATGCATTATCACGTCCTAATTTTTTTATTTTTGTTTTAATCAATTCAATCCATTTATTTATCATTTATTTTTTTATTATTATTTTACAACTCTTGCCTCAAGGATATTACATCATGGTCATAAAATATAAGTTGAAACATGAAATGAATATATAATAGAAATTTTGCATATTAGATAATGCTCTAGCTATTTACACTACGCTTGGAGCTTTTGGCACTCATGTGGACCCCTCAACAAATTTACTTACCTTATTTTATGCTGATTTGTTTACTAATTTAATTAAATACGACTTTTTCCCTCGTATTAAAAGAAAAATCATTTAACTAAAAAAATTTTAAAAGAAGAGAGCTTGTTCTAATAAATAAACGTAGCCTGCATTTAATTAATTAAATATTAATATACATATTCAAAAAATCAGATGACATAAGTTATCAATGGTACATTGGCCAAAAAAATTATTAATGGTACACTACATTTAATTGAAAAAAATGCAAAACTACCAAGCACAAGTAGTTTTGCAAGTTCTAGGAGTCATGTTCATGTCATCTATAACTTGAAATATTACCAACTAACATCTGTATGCCATATGCCACTAGTATTCCATTGCAAGTGGCCAACCATTTAATTGGCCTCAACATACATATATATATATAACTCCTACTAAATGAATTATATAGCAGTATGCAATTATATATGAAGTCTAAGCTAGCATCCAAAATACTTATGACAAGGCCAACTAAATTGCGGTAAAGGATTGCTTAATTAAAAATTTTCACCCACCAACAATATAATGTTAAGACATACAATTAGTCCTATGTTCATTAGCTAAAATAAAAAATGAAGTCAGTTTGGTGCCAAAAATAACAGCTCTGCACAAAATGTTGATTCTTTCACACAATCAGTCCCGGCTCAGTATATCACACATGTAAAAGCAATGAGCTTTACCAAAACTAATTGTAATAACAAGTACAATCATTCCTATATATATGTAATATTCACCTGTATAATATATAAAACTAGATTTAGAATGTCAATCAACAATTTTAGCTATTGACAAATATAGGGCAAATCTATTACTAAAAACAGAGCACTTAAATAATAATGTATCAAAGCCATCCAAATTGTCTTTCTTTGAACACATTCTTTTATCATGAACAACAACTTTGCATATACCACATTTTCTTCCTTTTCCTATAATTTAAAATGCCAAAGTATCTCATTTTGTCTAGCTACTGTTCTTTTTTTTGTTCGACTTCATTAAACAAGTCTTACGAGATTGAACCACAAGTTCAAGAAGTAAAGGAGATGAAGAGTTTATCACTTGTAAAATTTGATTTTGAACTTTTTCTCGTTCAACCAATGGCAACTTTTGATATTTCTCTTGTAATCCTTGTAATAGGCTGTCAAATTGGCTCTTTTTATCATCAACTACACTTTCAATATTACTAAAACTTATATTGTCAATTCTCCATTGCATGTGTATAGCCTCAAGTTGTAGTATTTCTTTGCTCATCATGCTTAAAACCATTTTATGGGCACAAGGAAGTTCTATTGTCTTGGAAAATTGACTTGTACATATGGATGTATAATTTGATAAAGGTAATTCATATTGTTGGTAAAGTGTTTCAAATGCAAAATTAGATACATGTGTCACCAACTTTTGAAAAAAGAAAGGAGCAAGGTACTAATGAGGAACTCTAATCTTCTCACTTTCAAGCTATACTTTAATCTCATGGAACTGTTTCTCAATAGCATGACAAATTTTATTTTTTACCTCACAAAAATCTCTCGTTGACACTTGAAGAAACTTATTTAATAATGAGTGTGCACCTTCAACTCTTGAAGTTACCCGATTCCCAAAATATGTAAATTTCTCTATCTATGCATCAACAAAGTGTTTTTTACAAGGAAGCCAAGTAATCTTACAGTAATCAACAATCTCTTTCTTTGACTTATATTGAATTTTAAATTTGGTCTGTAGACGGCGGGGTTTAGCGCGCGCCCAAGTTTCTTACAACCGCGACACTATTTGAGCTCAGGGCTCTAGAGAACACACTACCATTGTCACAAAGACATGGCATGGAGATGCGAAGTTGCCACCCAGGGTAATAACTGGGACAAATCAATGAGTGGTGGTAACTCGATTCTCTAAACAAGTTGCACCACAACCAGGAATTCTGGATACGGAATACTAACTTCTCTAGTCTTTTGTTCATTTAGAATTATTTTATTAATCACTATTTCATCCTCTATTTACATGCAATTTCATATAAATCCTTATTTTAAACAATAAACTCCAAGGCAAACTAGTCATAAAATCACACATAAACAATACAAACATTCAAAGCATAAAAACCCTAAGTTAGTCTAATCTAAAAGTTTTAATTAAAGTGAGCTAAGTTTACACGTTATGAAAGCTTAATTTAGTGGGCTTAATTTTACATGTTTTAATTCTATATGAGCCTAATTCTACAAATTAGAAAGATGCTTAGTTTAATGAGCTAAGTCTAAATTAATTTTATTAGCTAAAGATGGGCCTAAGTCTAAATTAACTAGGTGAGCCTAAATGCTTTCTAACCTAAAATCTAATTAATTATGGACTTAAAATCAAGTTTATTAATTAACCCTAAAAAAACCTAATTAAAAGGGTGATCTAGTTATTAACCTAAAAACCTAAAAACAAAAGAAAACAAATAAACATGTGAATCATAAAAGCAAATAAAGCAAAAATAACTAAAAACATAACAAAATAACAATCATAAAAAACAATAAACAAAACAATAAAAATATCAATAAAACAATAAATCCATCAAAACATGCATTAAGTGATTTCTAAACCCTAATTTAATTAACATGTAACCTAAATTAGCCTAAAACCACCATTGATTTTATTAAATTTTACCAAATAAACCTAATTTACTAATTAATTAATCAAAATAAAAAAAACATCCACACATATAATTTCATTAATCATCCCACTATTGGGGCTATTACAAAGATCTAAACAAACATCACAATAAAAATAAATACAAAACAATAAATACAAAATAAGAAAATAAAAGCAAAAAAAACCTAAAACTAATTAATCATGGAATTCATATCCATGATTTCTTGGGATTCTTGATTTGTGGACTTAAGTCACTCCCTCCATCAAATATATGAAAAAAACAAATAAAAGAAGATTAATTAGTATATGAACAAAAAAAAAGGGAAATTAATTAAAAGGAAAACAGAAATTAAATAAAAATAAAGTAAAACGAAAGAAGAAAAGAAACAAAGAAAAATGCTGAGTGATTGATGCAGTGTTGATATGCTCCTCAGATTAGGTGATTTGCACCGTTTGCTGTATGGAATAAGCCTGCATTTTTTACTTCTACTCTCCAGAAGGCAATTCTGTTTCTAAAACCAGTAAAAACTTTAAGTCCCTGTGTCTGTGTGTGCTTGAGTCTTTTGCAGAAGGCTTTTTTAAAGAAAAGAAGAAAACTTATTTTTGGTTTTTTGCTTCTGGCGTGAGTGAATTATTTGCAGTGAAAACTTGAGTTTTTTCTTCAGGATCAGCTCCGATCCCTTCCTTCAGAACTCAAACTTAGTTTATATAGGGAAATAAAAAAAACCTAAGTAGAGTCACAAAATGACTCTGTTGCCTCAGGAGATCGAGTTCCTGTTGTGAGGGACTCTTTCTCTGATAACTTCAGCAATTAACTAGGAGTTAATTGCTTAATCATCACCTAAAACAGTCATTATCTCATCACTGAACCAATTAGAGTTGAGATAAATGAGTTTTATTTACGTTAAAACACTAAAAAAAATGAAACAACGCACTGGAATTTCGATAGATTTTCGATCGGAAATCTAGAATTCCGATCGGAAATCCATTCTTCCGATTTTCAATTTTTTTAACATTTAATTACAAAAAGGTCCCTATAAAAACCAAAACTTTTCAATTAAGTCCTTTAAAACACTTTAGAAACACAATCAAGCCTTTTCGAGATTTCAACTCAAATATTCCGAGACTTATTTATGATTTTCTCATCATCAGAGTTTTCTGTCGCATCGATACTCAGCTATCCCGAAATTGGGTGTCTACATGGTCCAACCTTGATCAAAGGAGATTTTATCTGGGGCTTTTACCAAATTATTCAAAATAAATAAAACATTTAATCAATCCTCCTCGTTCTCAAAATGGCTCTTATAATTTCTAAGAACCTTCTTCTCAATGTGCCATATGCATAAAAGATTCATTGTTCTTTGAAAGACAATGCGAATAGCATTCATCAAAGCTAATTCTCGATCTGATACAATGACAGATGGATAATTTTCATCACTTAAAATATCATAAAACATTGTTAAAGCCCACATATAATCCTCATCTCCCTCTTTTTACATAAACATAAAGCAAGAATAAAATGAAGTATTAAAACTTGAAACTCCTACAACATCAACTAATGACATTTTGTACTTATTGGTTTTATAAGTTCAATCCATAACAAAGACATTTGAGCAGCTTCTACTTAGCATAATTGAAGTATAATGTGCAAAAATTAGATGTTTCAAATGCCCATTTTCATTATTCACATTATTAAGTAAAATTACCTTGGCCAATTCTTCAAATCATGCTTGGATTATTGTTTTACTCGCCAAGCTTTCCTTTATAATTTTGTCTTTTGCATCATAAACTGTTTTTGTAATTCTTAGAGATTCGGATTATAATTTCAAAGTGATGTGAGTATTTATCGTGAAGGTGCACTAGCCATGGTCATTTCTTTAATGTAAGACATTTCTTCTTGAGAGAAACAACGATAAGATAGATGTCCCGCCATGTTACTTGAAGGCTCATGATTATGTGAGATATCCTTAATCTCAACTCTCTGAATTCCTTTAGGTTTTCCTTTTTCCCAAACTTTAAATGGGCAATTTATAAGTCGAGATGTTGCTTTTCTCTTTATTTCTTCTATATGAACATTGTTGACCCGATAAGTTCCTCCCCTATCACAATCATTGATGACATATTTATCTTTTTTTTATCTTCTAATAACGGGTACATAACTTTTTACCAAAGAAATTTTTTAATATTGTCAATTAAATCATCTTTATTTTGATAACTTTTACCTCTAAGAGATGTTAACTTTGTGTGTTATTTAGTATGAACTTCATTTGGCATATCTTCAGATGATCCTTTACCCATTGAATTCTATGAAATTAATAATTCAAACAAAGCGAATTTTTTTTGCTATAAGCAATTTCTTTTATTAAGAATATATTAAAAAAATTTGGGTAGTCCCTCCTAAAATGATTAAAATACAAGACTAGAGCATGAAAAAAGCATAAGATTTCTTATAAAATTGATTATTCAAAACTTTAGAGACAACATATAAAGAGTTAAAAAAAATACTATAATCATGAAGAAAAAAGAAAAAAAAACAAACAAAATCATACCATAATCACTTGTTATTAAAAGCATTAGAAGAAGAGTTTCCCAATTCTGTAAGTTGATCCATCTCATTTGTCTATTCAAAATTTTCCGTTGCCATAAATAGACTTTTAATGTCGATTCCTAATTCTAATGAAACTTTTTTTTTGTTAGAAAAGATGAAGTTTAAATTGACTAAAAAGCAATAGGATTGTTAGTGAAAAAACAAAATGGCCGCTCATCTTCTCGTGCAAGTCTTTGTGCTTTTTAGTATGAGGGCAAAAGTAGCATTTAATTAAAATAGTTAATTAATCAGCATAAAATAAGGTAGGATAATATATTATGGAGTCCAGAAGAGTGCTAGAAGCTCCAAGGGGAGTGTAATATGTTAGAACTATTAGGTAATCTAATTTCATTATTTAATCAATTAGCAAAATGTTTGTGATCAATTGTTTTTATCGGCCTAAATGGCCCACCTCAAATAATAAGATTTAAGGAAATGGCCCAAGTCTATTGTATTAAGGCCCAGCTGGTGTCTGCATATGTGAAGAATGATCGGTCAAAGTTCCCTTTTTTATGGCAAGTCTTATACACGCCTTCAATCAGGATAATCAAGGGTGCTTTCCTTATGCAAAATTTGGAAAGTATCAATTAGCCATAGATGTCCTTTAGGCCGATTAAGGAAGCTTTTCAAATTGATTTGTTTCCTTTGGCTGTAATAGGCAAGTATCCTTTGAATTTTATTTACTTTTATATTCGGGCTCCAGAGCTTATAAAAGCCGAAGTCCCTGCATTGTAAGAGGGTCTACACATTTTCAATTAAAAACTCAATATACTGTTCTAGTTAATTTTCTCCCAAGACCCGGAGTCTATTCTTTTTAGATCCCAGTGATCACAGCTTCCTGGTGAAGCTATCCTCTTGTTTGATCCAAATCATACAGGTTAAAAGGGACTTGAACCTATTTCTTACCCCTGTCACCACCCTGAGTTGGTGATTAAACCTATCGCCCTTTTACCCATTTTCTGTGCAATTGTAATACAGGCTCACATGAACCCATTTAAACAATCAAAAGGTGCTTAGGCCGATTCCTTCAAGTTTTAAGCCCGAACATCTTTTTGGCA
>CATIWK010125326.1:0-10346 GCA_949634005.1 Mallotus japonicus
CTACATAAGAAATTATGAATTTTTTCACATAATGCTACCCCACTATGAGGAGGAGGCATGTAACAGAAGTTCAAGATTCTTTTTTGTATATGCCAATCCTTATCAATGAAATGCCCAGTTAAGCAAATATATCCATCAATAGTTACAGAAGACCAACAATCAGATGTTAGAGATATCCTCCCTAATGCAGTCTCTAATAAGTGCTTTACTTTAGTTTTTTCCCTATTGAATATCTTCATACAATCAACTCGACAAGTATTCCTTGATATAAGATGCAAATCAGGTTTCAAATAAAGCAATAAATTCTTCATTCCCACCCACTCAACAAACTGAAATGGTAAATCATGCATAATAACCACAGAGGCAACTAATTCCCTAAACTCATCAGCATTAAATCTATTATTTAAAACAGACCCGTCTGTAGTAGATATTAATATTTGACCAATATCTCTTGTATTGTTTCTAGGACATACAGGTATATGATGTTTCATATAACCTGTCCCATATTTGCTATCAGCCTCATATTCTTTCCCACAAGCCTTGCATTTTACCTTTCTTTTCTTGTTTTTCCCTTCAACTGCATCAAAATAACTCCAAACCCTTGAAGTTAGCTTTCTTCGCCTCTTAGCTTTATTTCCTTCCACTCCAACGGAAGTATTTTCTTCTATTTCCACAATCTCATCATCTTCTTCTACATTAGTGGCCATGTTATTGACCTCAACAGAATCAGTTTGAGTACTAGACATCTAAGGAAAAAAAATGCATTAGATAACTAGCTACAAGTTAAATATAATAAATTAAATTATAATAATTTTTTTGACCGAATTATAATAAATTCACTTGGGACCATTGTTCTTTCTGGCCACAAGTATTCACAATTTAAAAAACATATTTAATACTCTTTTGAAATAAAATGTGCATTTATTCTTTTAAAATAAAATAGGTAACTTTCACTTTCACAACATTTCAAATCAAATAGTAGTTGGTACCATATCTATATCAAGACATCCTAAACAAAAAGAAAATATAATGCAAAACAAAGAAAACTGAAAGTGAAAGCTCACCTGACGAAGAGTACTATCTTTAGGAAGAAATGAATTAAACACTTGTTATTCTCTGAATAGTACTTCACCTATTACAAGTCAAAATCACACATCAATTTCAAATAATTGGAATAATTCTAACATAATTTGAACAATCTTCAAGAACTGTAGCGAACTAATAAATTATAATAAATTAAATTATAATAAATTAAATTATAATAAATTAAATGATAATAAATTAAATCAAATCAAATCAAACAAAAAAATACTGCAGATCACTACAAGATTTATAGTCTACACAGCACATCACAACATAAAAAAAAAATCACACTGCATTCGCTTCAAAACGACAAATAAAATCACACAAAAAAGCCAAAAAAATTCATGAACACCAAACCGACAAACAAAAACACACAAAACGCAAATTCTAAACAAAGCTAGCTACTAGAGAAAGCATGTACCTTAAGGAGAAGAAGAAAAAAAAATAACTAAAGATTTCGATGTTGTAGGAGGAGAAGAGATGATGAAGGACGACTAGTTGGATCTAGAAGAGGAGGCAAACATAGAATAGATATTAGGGTTGGTTTTGTTATAGAATAAAGAGTATATATATATAAATGTATATAATCACTACTTTACCCCTTAAAATTATAATAAATTAAATGGATTTTAAATGGGTCGTGTCGTGTCAACGTTTAATTAAACGGGTTGTACCGGGTTAGCATGTCAATCTGTGACATGACCCATTTAAATCGTGTCATAAATGGGTCGACCCGTTTATGACACGAACCCGTTAAACCCCAACCCTAACCCGCTAATTTTACGTGTTAGACGAATCGTGTTCGCGTGTCATGACCCATTTTGACACCCCTACCTAAACCAATGGTACAGTTAAGATAACATTTTAATTTTAATGATATTTCTCACACTTTTCAATAAAATTTATCAACTTTAATATAAATTTATTTTTAAGAAAATAAGTGACATGCTTCAAAATAAATAATTTTTAAAAATAATTTTACACTAAATTTAAAAATATTTAAAATAAAATGTTAATTAATAAATATTTTAAATTTAAAAATATTTAGGTTTTAATCGTACCAAAATTATAGATTAAGGACTTTTTTGTACCTTTTATAGCCCCAAAAGTTAAAATTTAACATCCGTTAAGTAACAGTTAAAAAAGATGTCTGTTTGAACCATTTTTAAAAGTTTATGGGTTTCTACGTACTTCTTTTAATTTATGGTACTATTTGCTCTAGTTATAAAAGTTCAAGGTTTTTTTTGCACCTTCTGCCTATCTCTTATTTCTTTATTTTTTTCTCTCATAATAATCACCAACTTATTTGATTTTGAGAAAAAAAGCCTTGCCTGCTCATTTAGTAGTTTTACTCTCCTTTAGGTGGGAGTTTTTATGGTTGTAGAAAGATATACTTTCAGATTTATAGATCCTTGTTTTAGTGTACATGCTAATCAAGAAGTTTTAAAAATGATAAGCATTTTTCTTCAATCTAAGGCGAATAAATTGCCTTAGATTTAATTAGAAGAACAATGCTGCTGAATCAAATTTGCAAAGTAATGAACTTGTATCTCTCTGCTGTAATTAGAAGTTACACAAAGCTCTTGTAACATTCAGAACTGCCAAATGAATGCAATCATATTGCATAAGAACATAATGCCTTTGCATAATTCTAAAGCAATGATAAATTATGTCACTGAAAAACTTAGACATTGTTGCTTCAACTTTAACCGAACATATTGGGAAGAGGTCTCACGGCCATAAAGGCATCCACCATCTGAAAGAAGAAAACAAAAGCTCATTATTATTAATGACTACACTTGATCTGAATACTTTTTTAGTAATGAAGTACTGAAGACTTCATCCATTGCTATAAACTGCAATTCAAATAATACAGAGTAACCACGGTAATCTGTACAAAAACTGAATCTGTGATATGCAAAAACTGACTTCGTCAGAGACAGCAGAACGTGCTAACTGATGTCTCTCTACGATTTCGGTTAAAACCTCAGCAAGGCGCTTTTTCACCTCTCCTGTTAGCATCCGTCCGGCACCATACTCCTAAATGAGGACAATTTGATTATTAGTAATAAAGAAATTTTTGTTGATTCTTTTTCTCATTTGATTTTTGGAAGTCCTGCTGTGGAACCCATGAATCCAAAATTTTTCTTTTGTTGTACCCACAAGGCTGCACATGTTATGTCTTTTTTTGCTGCTTAGTATTCTTTTGGAATGTCCATAATTTGTAAAGAGCAATAATTAATCTCAGAGGAAAAATAAAATGAATAAAAGAAAAGATATAGTAGCTTTTTTATGTATTATTGACACAGCAATAATTAATCTTGAGAGAAAACATAAATTGAACAAAAGAAAAGATATAGTACCTTTTTTATGTGTTCAAGTTCATCGTCATTGTCCAAGAAAAAATTTAAATATTTGATTGGTATATCTACCTGCAGTATGGCCAAAAAAAAAAATACTTACCCTATGATTAGATCCAATAGAGTGAAACTTTTACAGAGGACTCAAACAAGACGAGGAAGCAGAACACATGTATTGACTTGACACACAAGGAATCTCAAACTCAAATATCCCCATGGCTCACTACCACTTGCATGCAACCAATGTAAACACTGGAACAATTTCCAGGCATATACCGATACAGAGACAAGAACCACAAAAGTATACCTTTCTTCTTACTATTCTCGGCATTTTTTTTTTGGCACCAAAAATATGTATTTATCTAAGCCTGTCTAACTATTAAAATGTAAATTTGACATTCTTCATTGCAGTTCAGCAGCGGGTTTAGTACCTCAAGATTTGCTCCATATTTTCTGTGTTTCTCTAGAGAATCTTGTCCACCAGAGAACGCATACTTGTTTATCTGTTGGCATAAAAAAAAATTACTGTAAGAAAAAGAATGCTCATGGGAAAAAGAAAAAAAAAAAAAAAAACACATCTATGCATGTGAGACTTGTCAAATTGACCTAACTACCCCACATTTCTAAGCATCAAGTTGACCTAACTATCATCAATAAAAATTACCAGTATATCAAAAGCGTATGCCATACATCACATTATTTTAACTGTTCACATCTCTAAGCATTACAACCAATATAGGGTCCAAACTTGCTTTTAGGCCCAATGCTACTCATACTCAAACTTGCTCTCATTGTCTCTAAAGTCTAACCAAATCATAAGAGACCCATTACATGACAGTATAACATAATACTACAACTGTAATCGACAAGGCAACACTAGCAACCTAACCAATAAAACAATGGATAATACTCATAAAAAGTTTAAATTGAAATTGGCAATTCTATAGCAACAAGAGAGAAAACAAAACAGCAAGAAAATGCAGTTAGTGCAGATCAGTCCAGCAAAATATAATGAGCACTTTCCTTTTGCTCCACAGAAACAAGGTGCTAACTTAAAGCCATTGCAAAAAAAGATATTATGCTGACTTGAATAGAGGCATCTTTTGCCAGTTCTTTTACATTCTGAACAAGTCAAAGAAAGTTATGTTTTGGTTTCACCCAACAAAAGGAAAGCCCCTTGCACCCACACATCTGGTTCTATTTACTATACCATCCTTGATTCCAGTGAAAAGCCGTATCTAGATGAGGCAGCTTCACTATGATGGCATGGCACAACAAGGCATGACTTTAGACTTGGACATGCTCAAGGAGAAATCAATATTCTTGCAACCATAATTGGCTCTAAAGATTTTCAATTATTTCATGGTAACATAAAAAATCCTATGCACTTCCGTGGACTAGATTTATACGAGTGGTGGAGAAAACTGAGGATAGATATTTTAGGTTGCTGTAATAATCAGAAACAGTAACCTTTTTAGCAACCTCATTTCTCCACTAGATTAAAAGAGTCTCATGGAAAACAGCATATTCCAATATTACTGAAAAAAAAATCACTGATTGGATGTTCAAGCACCTTTCTTATGCAGTAGACTCCAGATGGTGCAATCTGTTCTTATGAGCATGCACATTCACTAGAGCAGTCTGTTTATCTTGCCTAAATTTTGTGGTGACTGTAAGTTGAGAAAATTTGTAGAGATTTTCTATAGAGAGGACAGGAAGTAACAGGGGGCACTGTATGGTGGTCTGGAGACATGTCTGGAAGCCCAAGTCTGAAGGTGGTTTAGGTCTTAACAACTAGGGCTATGCACGGGTCCTGGAGAATATGAACTGTCCCCAAAAACTGAACAGAAATTCTCCACTGACCGTTTGACTTTCTCCTAACCGAATCATCAAGAAAATTTTCACTGAAATGAGTCCAGAGATCATGAGTTCTTCAAACCGAGAACCGAACCGAACTGTCCCGAATTGCACCAAATCGAGGAACCAGAACCGACAATGCACACAAACACATAATTTCACTAATAATTATTATCTTTATGTTTTGATGATGTGTTATAAAGTTGATAATCAATGCTTGATAAGATCTAAAATTATGTTTTACAAATAAAAATTTAATACCATCTTAATAATTAATTATATCCAAATAATTTATTTTAGACAATCTACTATTAAATGTTAACTTAATGAAAAATATTTGACATTTTAAATACTAATTAATTGTTTGAAATAAATTATACTCATCAATTAAATCTTTTTGTAGTTAATTTTCAATCTATGTTTAAATTCATAAAATAAAATTAAAATTAAAAATAAAATTTTGTAGTAAAAAATATAGTCATCTTACTCTGTGATCAAATTGTAAAATTATAAAAATTTAAATATTAAAATAAAACTTAAAAATAAAATTTATAAAAAATAGTACTATTATTAAATATAATATAATATAATTTATTTAATATAATATAAAGATATACATTTCTTTATTATGAATTTGTTAAATATTAATTTTAAATATATAAACTAAAAAGTTTATACAAATCTATGGATTTTGGTTTTGCTCTAAATTGTTTTGAAATCTCCATTTGCTTCGAATCTCCGCTCTAAATTGCTCCAAAATTTTGGAGCAATTCGGGATGGATATTTAAATTTTCGGGGTTGGGTCTAGAGAATTTATTTCTTAATTCTCTAATTTTCAGGTCGGGTCCAGAGAATTTGCATTCTCCAGACTGCTCTGACCCACGCACAGCCCTTATCAACAACATTCTAGAATGGAATAAGGCTGAAATAATTAGATACATGTAGGATTTGTTAGCTGGTAAAGCTACTCTTTGGGCCCAGTGGATCACAGAAAAATGAACTAAAAAATCTTAGTTCTTGAGGCAATTTTGAACCTCATAATGGTAGCTGGAACTTGGCAGAATTTTATAAACCTCAACCTTCAGCTAAACCTATGTTCTGCTACAAATTTGGACATTGGCAAGGATCTTTTGTTCTGGTATGATCCATGGGCAAATGGTGAAGCTCAGTTCTTACAGAAAGATTTCTAAACGTTATCCTGGAAAAATTCTGGTATTTCTAAAAGTACAAGGGTTGCAGATTTATGGGGTTCTAGGAAATGGAAAAATTCCCATAATGCTCGACAATTACATTGATCAGGTGATAGAGTATATAAGCCAGAACTTTTTCATATTGAGGAATCTGTTGCTGATAGCATTTGTCGGAAACTTAAGGCTGCCGACAAGTATTTTGTGGACTGAGCTTGGCAGGACATAAGAAGCAAGGATCCTAGGGTCAATTGGACCAAAGTTCTATGGGGTCCTCTGCACATCCCCAAACACAGTTTTATTTGTTGGCTACCTATCCAGAAGAAATTATCTACCAATAGAAGGGTAAAACATTGGAGAATATTGGATTATGATAAATTTCTATCGCGTGGTTCTGAGGTTGAAGATATTCACTGTAGAACTGCTAGATGTATTTGGATTAAGGTCTTCAGATGTTCTGTTTTTTGTGCCCCAATGCAGTGGCCTAGAGAAATTTCATGGCACTCCAGAAAAAAAAAATGGAAAAAGCCTGCCAAGCAAAATAAGAACCCTGGCTTTCTGTGCAACTATCTATCATATTTGAAGTGCTAGAAATGTATGTACTTTTCAGCAGGATATTCTTGGTATGATGAGGTGTTTGCTAGCACAAGAAATTGTATAATGCTTAGAATGTGTATCCAGAATGGCAGGAATGGAGATGCCATTTTCTAGGAGATGCTGATTTGATTCTATTTCTCTGTGTTGTAGCTGATAGGCTGCTGTTAATGGTATGCTACCCTGCAGTAGTAGTATGAATGTGTTTCTTGGTAAGGGTGTAAACGAGCCCAACCGCTCGCGAGCAACTCGGTGTTCAGCTCAATAAAAGCTCGTTCGAGCTCGTTTAATAAACAAGCCAAGCTCAAGCTATACAAAGCTCGGCTCGTGAAGCTCACGAACAAGCTTGAATAGAAGCTCATGAGCCAACTCGTAATTTTAATGTTTAGTAATTTGATTTTATAAATATAATATATAAATTCTTGTAAAAAATATTTTAGAAAATATATTATTAGAATAAAATCATAATTTTTATTAAATATATTGTAATTTATTTAATATATAATTTATTTTTAATTTTTTAATGTATAATTTTAATTTATAGCTTGTATTTTTTTAAATTTCTTTAAGCTCATTTAGACTCGTTTAAGCTCACGAACAGCTCGTGAACACCAAGTGGGATAGCGAGCTCAGCTCGAGCTTGGTTCGATTATAAACGAACCAAGCCCAAGCTAGCCAAAGCTCAGCTCAGCTCGGCTTGGCTTGATTACACCCCTATTTCTTGGTGATTACTGAATTTGGTTGAGTTTCACCGTAAAATAATCAGCAACAAAAAGTTGGCCACCACTTAAAAATCAAATTTTGGTGAGAAGAGATTGGCACAGAAGATAAATTATTACCTCCCTATGGTCCAGCTAATTAATAATATACTGTTTGCCACACAAAAAAGTGGGAGATGGCAGTCCATTAGGAGGACCTTCAGTGCTTTCTTATGTGTGCATTTGCGTGTGTATGTCTTCTTACAAGGACATATACCTTGTTCTTTATTTCCTTAGCTGAATCAGTGACATATATAGCTGAATTTGGATCACTGGCTGACATTTTTCCTGTCTCCCCCTGCAAACAACCATATTTGGAAAAAGGTATTGTAATTTTAATGCAAGTACTGATGAGTAAGCTATATGAGCAAATACAAAAACAAATAACTCTGATTATGGTGCATCACTGGTGCTAGAAAATAAATATGAAATTCCAATAATCATTCCATTACTTAAATAATTATCATTACAGAATTTTTTGAGCAAAGCATAATAATAAAATATTTAATTTCCATAATATATATTTAAACTCCCATTTTTCTCAAGTAAAGAAACAGTTTTGTGTGCCCCTTAATTTGCATTCCCAAAAGGTTATCTTGAATTTCAAGGATATATAGCAACTTTATCATCAAATATACTACAAGTTTAACATAAAATTTCATGAGGATAATGAAGACAGAGCAACACTCCATATCACAAGTACTTCTATGCCTATATATAAAAGAACCTGTAATGCAGGGAAGAATGATGATTCAATCAGTGCAGGCTTGTGAAATCCTATCCGAGGAGCAACATCACGGGTCATTCTAAAATATGGATCCTGAAAATTAGAAAAAAAAAAAAAACACACACACAAAAGAATCAGAAGAACAACAGCAACATCTAAAAATTCAAATATCACAATAAATCATTTGAGTAAAGAAAAGAAGGAATAGATTTAGCCACAACTCTTTTGAGATCACTCCAAATCAAGAAGCAGACAGAGGATCATACATCAGTCAAATATAAAAAGAAATTGAATAACAATTCCATTGAGCTAAGAAAACAAAGAAAGAAAAATAAAAATAGAATAACACAGTGGCACAGAATACTACTTGATTTACGCATATTACATGGTTTAAAAATATCACATGCTCTAAGTAAAACCCAACATTAGTTGTATACTTCCAGCAAGGAATTCAACTTGATGCCTTGCAATGCCAATATAAATTGCATTTGCAAGCAAAGCAGGAAGAAAAAAAAAAAAAAAAGAAACATAATAAGATCCTCAAAATTCCCATAATACATTTTGATCGTTTTCTCAATGCCATCTGATCCCCATGCCAAATGTTCCAAAGCATGAATTATAAACTTTTCCCCAAGCAGTGGGAGCATAAGTCTTCGAAGCATATGCATCCGTTTTACAATTAACACCAATTCCATCTCAATCTCTACCATGCCAACACAATTAAAATCCAAGATAGAACTACACCTCACACAAGGACAAAGTGGACCTGCACCTTCCTAGCTATAGTCTATGTGAACAGTCTGCTTAGCACACTGAAAAGTTCTATGATAAGATTGTGCTCCATATTTCCAGTTCCTTCACAATCTCCAACTAAGTATATCCCAAAATGAATGATGCCTTTATAGAATTTCCAAACCATAAAACAGAAAAGAAATGACCAAATATCAATCACATCAGTATAAATTTCAATTTTCCATGAACAGACAAGCACAATCACCTTATGTTTGTAGTGATTCGCAAGCTTGTATTTTACTGATAACCACTTGATTAATTTCAGTTTTGAAGCTTGGACCATCCTGTATTTTGCAGGTGCTTTGATGATTTTCCCAAATTTTTTAGCTATAAGGGTATTAGAATGCTTAATCTTAAATGGAGTTTGGACTGTCTGCCCAACAAATAAACACTTAAATGAAAATTTACCACCTAGTGAGTACAGTAACAACACTTTCCTAAGTTATGAATTACTTTTCATTTCAATGTAAAAGGCAACTTTAGTGAGGAATGCCACTAAACCAATCAGAGTCTATTTTCTTATAGTGATAAATAAAACGATACAAGTTCATTTGCAAATTAGAAATTTCAGTGTGCACGTCTACTTAAGCTATTCTACAGAAGTCAAAATCGGTGCTATAATCAAAAATAAAATGTCCGAACCAGATTGTTCATGGTAAGACTGCAACTGCCTAAACTTTTGTAGTGGATAACCTTCAGCACTGAAAATTTAAGAGCCAATATGCAGTTTATTATTTGCAACTAAATTAATAAGTGATAAAGTTTTAGAATTCAATATTAAGATGCGAACTCAATTATTTTGACACAGAATAAACAATTTTGAAAAAGATTAACAATGACATGATTCATAAAATCAAAGTCATAGCAATGTAGTAAAGATAATAGCATTATTTGTACTGGAAAAATTTGTACATCAATGGTGGTGATGATAGAAAAAGATCATACTGGCAACCACATTTGTATTAAACACTCGGGCTATAATAATTGA
>CATIWK010125350.1:0-10597 GCA_949634005.1 Mallotus japonicus
AAATTAATTTTTTTTTAAAATAATTCAAATTATTTACCATTTGAACAAATAAATATGCTTATCAAAAGTACTTTTTTTTATGAAAAAAAAAATGGCTTATGAATGATTAAGCATGGATAACCTACTAATCTAACTCACCAAAACACTCGTGAGGGTTCAAATTCTGTAAATTCTCCGTCCCTTATTGTTCTAACTTACTAACAATTTTATATATCTCTGCATAAAAAGAAATGCGAAATCAAACCGAAAGTTGGGTGACCACCAATGCATTTAACCCGTTGAACATTAATATGATGAGAATAATTTACTTGTAGAACTAGGCTAATTAAGTTGTAATTTTAATTTAAATAAAATATTTACATGCAATTTAATTTAAAATATATCTAAAATTTATATATATTAAAATATTAAAAGTTAAATATTAATATGATGAGAATAATTTATTTATTAGAATTATGAATGATTAAATTATAATTATAATTTAAATAAAATATTTGATATTAAAAAAGGAAAGAGTACAAAAATCCCTTATGGTTTTACTCTAATCTTACTTAACCCCATAACATTTTAGAAGGTTCAAATATACCCATATCATTATTAAAATGGTACAGAAATACCCTCAAACTGACACCATTTACAGCTCTGTTAAATAGCTGTTAAAACGTACTCATGTCGCATAGGGGTCCCACCAATTTTTATATGTAGGATAAATAAATGCAAATTTTTTACATGGGACCCACAGATAAAAAGAAAACAAGGTTAAGGTGGGACCCAGAGGTAAAAATCCCCAAAACGCAAAATCACGTCTCTCTTCTTCATCACCTTCTTCGCTGTTGTGCTCATCTCCCCTGCCAACATCATCTTACCTGCGAGAGAATTCATCTTTAACTTAAATTTTTTTCAATAACATCAAGAGCACCGAAAATTAAAAAGAGTCAATATGTAAATCCAAGAGGAACCATAATTTGAAATGAAATATTCCTATTTCCACCCACTGAAAGCCAATAATTCATTTGACTCTTAGTTCTAAATCCCAACAATTTTTCTAGCAATTAAAGAAACGCAGAAAACAAATTCCTCAAATTCAAAAACCCATTATCCAAAAGCCAATTAGCAACAACCCCTAATCTCAAAATTAAATCTTTCTCAAAAAAAAAAGAAACTCAAGAATCAAACTAATTGATTGAAACACAAACAAAACAAAAATTAAAACACCAATGGCATCCCTGCCTGATTGATATGCAGGCTGTGGTGGCATAAAAGAAGATTGAGACTCGGAGCAACTAATTTTAGTAAATTTCGAGCCTTGAAATTGAATCCAATTATGTATTGCAATCTGCTATCTATCTCAAATTCCTATAAACAAATAACTCTAAACTAATTTTAGTAAATTTCGAGCCTTGAGATTGAATCCAATTATGTATTGCAATCTGCTATCTATCTCAAATTCCTATAAACAAATAACTCTAATCTAGATCAATGTTTCAATTCAGAACCAGCAAAACCTCAAATAAGGCAATGATAAAAAATACCAACAACACCCAGATAAGAAAAAAAAAAAGATTTAAGACTTTTCTTAGCCAAATCCCTTCTATAACCAATCAACAAATCCCAAATTGAAATCAAATAACAACACACTAATGAATTTTTGAACTAAAATTCAACAAAAAACCACACAAAAAAATAATCCAAAGAACTTGAACTTACTTAGGATTAGTAATGATCAAGGATTACAAGGAATAGAACAAAACCCAGATGATAATTTCGGTCAAAAAAAATTTACCCAAAGATGGCAGAGACGGAATTGCGAAGGGAAACGGCGTCGTCACGGAGACCATCTGGAGCTTCATCTCGAGATCTGCAAGGTGCTTGTCCAGCGATTCCTGCGGGTCACTTGCTTATGGCTGAGCAGCCATGAGAATTGATCTGTGAAAGAAGTGTTTCTTGCTATCTTGCTCTTTCTTTTTTTTTTTTGAGAATAGCTATCATGCTCTTGTTACTTGGGATTGATCTACATTTCATGGTCTCCATTGGAATCAAGAAAGTGACTGTTGTGCATGAGGTGTGAAAAAAAAAAAAAAGGAAAAGCAGAGACAAAAACTTTGACTTGCAGATTAGAGCCGGAGATTTTGGCTGCATGTACAAGTTTGTTAGGCCCATATGCCACATTAACAACCTTTTTTATTTATTTTGTCTCCATGTCCACGTTGGTGGGACCCAAATACCACAACATATTTTAACAGCAATTTAACAGAGCCGTCAACGGTGTCAATTGGAGGAGTATTTTTGTGTTATTCATGGGTGTATTTGAACCTTAAAAAATGTTATGGGTTAAGTGAGACTAGGGTAAAACCGTAAGAAGATTTTTGTACCTTTTCTTTTTTAAAAAATACAAATTGAAGTTGAGTATCCAAATTGAAACAAAATCAAAGTTCAGTGGCCGTATGTGCATATGACATGGGCGATGACGTGGAAGCTGATGTGGATAATATTTTAAGAATATTCTTCAACCGGTGACCACGTCAGCACTGTGCCACCAGGTGACTGACGGTTGAAACCAAATTAAAGTTTGGTTATCAAAAAGATACAAATTAAAGTTTTGTACCTAAAATGAACCAAACCGAAAGTTGGATGATCACCCATGTATTTAACCCGAGTTCTGATGTATGCAGTGACATTAAATTAGTTGTTGAGAGATTTTTACCGCCCTTATGGTCATGTTAAAAAATAATAATAATAATCACTGCAAGAAAAATTTTTTAAAAAAATCACTGTTAGAAGAAGAACAACTAAAACTGGCTTTTAATATCTCATAGACTTAGCAGCAAAGGAAAAAAATTCGTTTAAAAACGGCTTCACATTCATTCCATTTTTTTTTTTCGTTGGTCAGATATAATAATAATATTATTATTATGTCTTAAAGTTTAAAAATATTTTTTTCATTCAGACTATATGAATAATTTTATTAAATTTAACTAATTCAATTTAATAGAGAAAAAGAACATATGAAAAAAAAATAACTTTTAACAAAAATTGGTCTGCTATCCAATGATGCCATTTCAAATTGTCAAATTCCTTTTGGGGAAAGCATCTAAGGTTTGGATTATTGAGGCTATTTCTAGAACACAGTGAGTTGTTAAGATGGCAATATATATTAGTTCAAAAAAAAAAAAAAAGATGGCAATACATATAATTTGTTCATTTCTTGAGTGATATTCACGATTAGTCCCTGAATTTTTATATATATATATATATATATATATATATTCCAACAATATCCTCAAACTTCATTTTGTTTGTTAAAAGTCTGTAAACTTTGATTTTCTTTTCTTTTATTATAGAAGTCCCAATTACCTAATAATAAATTTAATCGTAAATTTAAGCTTATAAGGAAAAAAAAATCCGTTATGATTCTTCATGCCTTTTCATGATAAAACTCCTGAAGCCCAGACATGTTATTATTTCCAATTTCTTGTAAGATTTCAAGCTTTAAGAAATTTTCAAATATAAAATAAAGACATATGAAAATTTAGAAATATTATGGAAAACAACAGTTAGAGATTATGAGCAAAAATTACATTTCTCTTGATAGAAAGCTAAAGAAAAGGAATGTCAAAGATAATGATTTAAAATAAGAAACATGAGCTAATTCAACAATAGCACAGAGTTTTCTTTGTTCTCTTCTCAATCTTCAAATCCTTTTAATTAAAAAAATTATAAAACTGAAAGAAAGAATTAAATCCTTCGTAATTTTTCAATGATGATAGTCCATAGATTTTTCCTACATATTTACTTTATTGTTGAATTTCATGAAGTGTCTACTACTTTCTATCTTTTAGTTTGAATCAGCATCAACAATTGTTTTTGGGAAATCTATGAGGATAGAATCTAGCCAAAATATTTTGACTAGAAAACAGTAAATATTATTTAAATTATCAATACAACCTTATATAATTAAGGAGGAAATAAATTGGTGGTTTGATTTGAAGGGGAAGAAGTTATCTTTTTTTTTTTTTTTTTTTTTGAGAATAAGAAGTTATCTTTTTAGTATACATATTTTTACGCATCATTAAATTACATAATATTAAATTGTATACAAAAATTTAAATTATATTTATTTAAAGGTAAAGGTACATTTTTACTCTTAATATTTACTTTAAAGTTTACATATGCCCCTCCACAAACTGAAACTCAATTTTTTTTAATATTTAGGCCCTTATATAAACGACATTGTTGTTTCAAACACAATGACGTTATCTTCTTCGTAAATGAGGCCCACATAATCATCATATGGGAAAAAAATATTAACATCTGATCGTTTGAAACTCTAAAACTAAAAGACAACGCAAATCCTACAACTACCATTGGTGCTACTGCAAGCACCACCGTGAATGCGCCAAGCTACATCACAAAAGGCAACATAATGTCATCTCCAACCCAAAACATAAATTTAGTGTAAATTTTACATTAAATTTACTGTATTTACAGTATTTCATCTCTAACCCATAACATCAATTTTCACATTAAAAGAAATATTCTCTGTATATTCTTTTATATATCTTATTATTTATTACTTTCTTATTATTTATTATCTTTACAAATTACACTCATACTTTTTATTTTTTACATATTCATCCAATTTAAAATATTTTTAATATTTATTTATAAATATTATATAATTAAATATTTATTCAGTGTTATTCTATATTCATGTGAATATAAAAACCAATCCATGTAATTAATATAAATATTTATGTTTATAATTAATAATATATGTAATTAATATAAATACTTATGTTTATAATTAATAATATATGTAATTAATATCAATTGAAATTGGGCTAAAATATTAGAAATGTAAAAGTATAGTACTATTATATAATTAAAAAAAAAGAGGAATAATATTTGCTGCTATGAACAATGCACAACAAATTTGCTGCTATGAATAGTGCACAGTAAATTTGCTGGGACACTGATCAAAACAGCATATTTGCATTCCCTTTTAGCGTGTGGTTGGAGCTCCTTTTGGCACCAAAACACCAATTTTGGCGTGTGGTTGGAGAAGTTCTAAAAACCACAATTTTCCATAATTATAGCCACTTCCCTTTTCTCTCTTTTCTTCATCCTCTCCCTCTCTCATTCCCCTTACCTCTTTCCACAATACCATCACCCATTCCTAACTAGACCATATATATATGTTCCTGACCCAACAATCCACATTCACCAAAGTCCCATCTAATGTTTCCCTTTGTCCACCTTCAATTGCCTTTTGATATCCAGTTTCAGGGTTACCACTTGAAAAGCCAATATCTTTTACACTTGGATCGTTTTGCCTCTCAAACTGAGCATGATAAATTGGCTGTTGATGTACAATGTGTGCTTTTGTTTATAGCTGAATTGAATGTTAATGTCATTAAAAAGTTGATCTTGCTTACTCAAAAAGGTCTTCTTCAATTTCAACTACTTTACATGGTGCTACTATACTATTGAGATTGTCCAAGAATTGGGATTGGTTTATCAACTGTGGCTTCGATGAGAGCACTTTCCATTTTAAGTGTTTCTGCCCTGACCGGCCCCATGCTTGGCACTGTAATTCAGGTGTGTTTCTTTCTTTTTTTCCTTTCTGTTTGTTGATTCAATTTTGTTAAAATTAATTTATGGTACTGCTCTGGCTATCTAAATTATAGATAAATGAAAGATATTACTGTGGATTGATGGATGCATGAGCCACTTATATGTGCATAGCATTATTTTTCCTGCTTTGATCTTTGCACTTGGATAAGGCTTCCAACTTGTTTTGCCAAAACTTCTGGGTGTGTGTCTTGCTGGCCATGTTTTGTCCACAAATTTAAAGTCAAAAATGTTACCAAAAGGTGATTCGTTTTGGTTGTTCTGTTTTGGTTGTTCTGTTCTTGATAGGTTAGTATTTAGCAAAATCATTTATCCACCCGTACACGCTGGCCAACTTTTAAATTCAGGCAAAATGGAATAAAAAAAATCCAGTTATAGGACTCTATTATCTTTTTCACCCACCATCTTTTATTCTTTGTATTAATAAGATTTGTGTGTGTATGTTTGGATTACATGGGTAAACATGCTTTATGAAGGATACATCAACTGTGGAGAATTCCATATAGTGTGTGTGTTTGAGTTATATAGATTAACATGTCTGTACAAAATTTTTTATGGTTTTGTGAAGGACATATATATATAAAAAAAAAGGAGTGGGTGGGTCCTTTGGGATCCTATATATTTGTAAAAAGAAAATGATGAAAATTAATGATAGAGAAATTACTAATTTCTTTTTCTAATTTTCAAATTAACAAATAAATTTACATATATATGTCATGTTAGTATGTCACGTCAGCATGGTACATGCTATTTTGACCATGGATAGATTTGCAACAAATTAAAATATTCATATACCAATTTGCTACAATTTTAAAAATAGGATATATTGGTGAAAATGACTAAAGTTTATGATAAAGTTATGCAATAACAATTCAAATTTTAAGGAGCTTCCAAAAAAAAAAATTCAAATTTTAAGGGTATTTTAATCAAAACCTTTAAAGAAAGCACATTAATATCTTTAAATTTTCTAAATACCCTTCTTTAGCCAAAATCTTTTTCCATCACTTTTTATCATTATTTTGTCAGCTATAATAATAAATCAATTTTTAAAAAACAATTTAGGAGAATTTTACCTCTACAGAAATAGAACTCTTTTTTTTTTATGTTATAAAAAAAAGTTTCTACCATACTTAACCTTCGGCACATGTCAATTTCAATGGTGTGATGGTGTCTGTTAAAATAATGTCGATGCAATTGCGTTTGCAAGTGTGTAAGCAAAAAGCCACCTTAAACAAATAAATTCTCTTGAAAGTTCTCTCTACACAGTGCTTGGCTTTGGTTTGGTTTCACAGTGAGTTCATAGGGGACGGACACTGGTTTTAACCAGTGATCCTAACCTTTATTCTTCCTCTTGTTTCTTCGTTTTCTTTAGCTAATATGCTGTCTATATCTCTGTGTTTCCATAGTTTGGTTTGTGATAGCTTTTTGTGCAGAAGGTTAGCCTTCTGGTTTCATAGCTTTTGGTGCAGACAAATCGGCTTCGTCGCCGGTCTCTATTCTGCTTTTGGTGCCAGGACAGTTGAGATGTGCCATTTCTTTGCTATATCAATAGCCACCAAAGCTTCGTCTTGGCTGGGCATTTGTTGAGCACAACATCACTGGTTCCCTCCCGCAATAAGGTTTTGCAAATCTGCTTGGATGGAAGTTGATCGCTGTCCCCGGAAGTGCACCGCATCAGTCCGGAGGAAGATCTTCTTCTACTTGTTCTGCTTACTGCTGCTTCAATATCCGGCCTCTATCAATACCATCAGTCTTCGATCTCAGCTGCTCAAGCAAGTACATCGGCATGAAGGCAGTCATCATCATGCAGCCACTGCTGCCACTGCCGTCTCGTCACCGTTTTCTAATCTCCAACAAATTAGGGTTCTAACCCTAGAAGTGTCTCTTGGGCTTTCTCAGAAAATTAGCCCACCTATATGTAAAAGCCTTGGATATATTGTGGCCCTCCAACTAATGCTGGCCCTGTCTAACGTAACTGTGATTCTCTAGTTAATAAAGTCTTTATTTGGTGTTTCAAAAAAAGAAAAATAATAATGTCATTGCCTTACTATTACCCACTAGATTTAAAATATATATATATATATATATATATATATATATATATATATATATATTCCACACTTTAATTTTTATTTTCAACCTTTCACCTTTTGAAATCAATGAATTTTTTTATTTTTAACCCGTTACATATTTTAAATTGAAAAAAAAATTAGAAAGAAAAAGAGTTCAATTTAGCATAAAAAGATAAAGATGTCGAAATATAATAAAATTTTAACTAAAAATATTATATTAACTTGATCTTTGAAATCTTTTTATACTTTTGAAACTATTGATAGTGTATATTTGCTCTGACATCCGAGAGGCTTCTTCTTTCAAGATCGGTCACATGAACAACTCCATTGAGGATTTGCTGATTCTGCAACGTTTCCAGATTAATGGTTTGCAGCGGAGAAGTCCATATCTGGTTTCGGTGACATGGCTCAGGCCCCCTGTTGCTTGGGAAAAATAAACACAGATGGAGCAGCGCATGGTGCTCCGGGCATGGCTAGAGCTGGCGGTGTGTTTCGCTCTCATGACGGTAAGGCTCTCGCCTCTTTTGAGGCCCCTCTTGGGGTGTGCTATGCTTTTGAAGTGGAAGTTTCCGCTGTTATTATTGCTTTAAAAAAAGCCTCAACTATGCCTTACGTCAATTTTTGGTTAGAAAGTGATTCGACTTTGGTTGTTCATTTGCTTCATCATCGTAGTGCAGCAGTCCCTTGGCATCTTCTTAGGGATTGGGAAGTTTGTTTGTGTATAATGGACAAGCTTCAGATTCATGTAAGCCATATATATAGGGAAGGGAATAAAGTTGCTGACTGTCTTTCAGTTATGGGCATTGGTCTTCATGATACACAGTGGTTGGACTCATATCCTAAGGAAGCTAATGATGCCATGGTACATAATGCTATGGGTAGAGAAAGCTTTAGATTTTGTTAGGTTTAGTTTCTTTTGCCCTCTGGGTTGTTTCGAATTCTTTGTATTCTTTATTTTCTTTTAATAATATGGTTAATAGTCTCATATGATGTTGGTGCTAAAAAGGTGCTAGCCTAGCTAGGATGTTTTGGTGCACCGCCTGATGATATTCCTTAGCTAGCCTTATAAAAAAAAAAATAGTGTATATTTAGTAATGGTAAAAGTGCTTTGTATTAAAAAACCTTTCCAAATAAAAACAAAAATATGCAAAGGATCAAAAATAAAGATTCTTTGGTACTGTTAATTATCTTTTCGATTGGCAATGATTATTTTTATTTTTAAATTAAATAAATACAAATCTTTAATTTATTTGTAGGGTTAGTAATTTGTGACATGATATGTTTAAACAATACAACATGACACGAACATAAATGAATTTAGATTTAGCATAAACGAGTTCGGGTCATAAGTGGGTCAACTCGTTTAAATCGTATTTAAATGGGTTTAACCCGTATAATCCGTTTAAACACATATTAACACGTTTAGTAAACAGGTTAACACGATTAATTATTAACCTATTTAAATAAGTATATATATATATATATATATATATATATAATTTATTATTTAATAAATAAATTAAATTATTCAATACAATAAAAATTTATATATCTATCATAAAATTATATATCTTTAGTATGAACTATTGTTCTCAATTGTATTAAAACATGTTAAAACGTGTTATAATGAGTTAAAACATGTTAAAACGTGTTAAGTGTGTCATTATTATATTTGTAAACATATCTAAACGTTGTTCTAGATCTGTAAGTATCAATCTCCTCTCGGCCTTAAAATATTTAGAATTAATGATTCAAATTAAATATTAAAGCACATTAATCATATCTCGTCTCTTGAATCTTGATATTCTTAAACAAAAGTAATTGAATTATAATTAAGCATAAGAACAAAATTCATATGCAAAACTTAGTTTGGATTATGGGAAAAAGAATAAGAGTCAAATCATCATTAAGCTACTAAGATAACTCTAGCACAATCTAAACATAAGCTAGCATGAATATAAAAACAGTAAGAAAACAAGTAGAAGAGAATGTCATAATCGAAAATAAAGAATAGAAGACAAGAACCCCCTAATTCTTGCTAAGAATTAAGCTCCAAAATTCTTCTCCTAGAATCCTTCAATGCAATGCTCAAATAAATGTTGTATTTTTTTTTTTTTTTTGACAAAATATGAATGTTGTATAATGCTTGTAAAATGCTCAAATGAACGCGATATGAATGCTATATATATATATACATATATATATGCAGGCAGTTTTGTGCCTCGCGATACACTTGGCAAGAAAAAACTGTTTTCTTTTACTCTTGTTAATTTTTCAGACTATAAACATAACCATTAACAAGAACATGAACATTAGAAGGGAACACAGAACACAACTGTAAATTTTTTTATAACTAGAAATATCTCCGCTCTCATAATCCATTTCATATCTTTCCATTGATACATACAAATGAGAGTGTAAAAGGTTACTGATTACTTTTGTACTTCCTAATCTATGACATTAGGAAGAAATTCAAGATAAACTTCACATGATAAACAATAAACAATCTTTTCAGCACACTTTTTTTGCACACACAATTTTCAGCAATGCACGTACAAAATACATACAAAAAGCTAAATACATAAGCTTTAGAATATGTAAGAAAAGTATCAATTATAACAGGATCATAAAAGTACTATACATTCGGTGGAGGGGCTTTCCTGTGATCTTTGAGAAGGCCTTGATGGGGATGACAAGTATGGTTTTGGTGGCATTGGTAGTGACTCAAGGCTGCCCCCTTGCAACATTTCAAGAACTTTGGTTATTGATGGCCGATTTGAGGGATCAGTTTGTATGCACCACAAGCTTACCACCACCATTTTTCTAGCAATTTGATTGTCTTCTTGGTTACAGATTCCATGAACTCCAAGTTCATCTCCTAGTTCAAGACGCTT